>JACXGM010034791.1:0-11868 GCA_016801145.1 Umbra pygmaea | reverse complement strand
CAGAAGTGTGTAAAACAGTGTGTACATATGCTACCAAAACAGTGTGTAAAACTGTGTGTACATATGCTACCAGAACAGTGTGTAAAACAGTGTGTACATATGCTACCAGAACAGTGTGTAAAACAGTGTGTACAAATGCTACCAGAAGTGTGTAAAACAGTGTGTACATATGCTACCAAAACAGTGTGTAAAACAGTGTGTACATATGCTACCAGAAGTGTGTAAAACAGTGTGTACATATGCTACCAGAACAGTGTGTAAAACAGTGTGTACATATACTACCAGAAGTGTGTAAAACAGTGTGTACATATGCTACCAGAACAGTGTTTAAAACAGTGTGTACATATGCTACCAGAAGTGTATAAAACAGTGTGTTACCAGAACATTGTGTAAAACAGTGTGTACATACAGTATGTTACCAGAATAGTGTGTACACTCTAAAAACAAATGATTCTTCAGCTGTTCTTCAGGGGTTCTTTGCGGTGGTTATGGTGATGTACAGCACCACTACCACTTAAAAAATTTGTAAAGCCCAGGGCCCGGTTCCCCAAAACGTTTTTATCGCTAAGTAGTTCTTAACCTATTCCTTAACCTATAGGTTAAGAACTACTTAGCGATAAGAACGTTTTGGGGAACCGGGCCCAGTTTGGTTCTTCAGCAGTTCTTCAGCAGTTCTTTGGGGTGTTTAAGGTGCTGTATGACACCTCTTATGGTTCTACATAGCACCATTTTTAAAGATAGGTGCTATATAGCACTGAAAGTAGTTCCCCTATGATTACAACCAATGAACCACTTTTAGTGCTATTTAGCACCATTTGTTTTTAGAGTGTACATATGCTACCAAAACACTGTGTAAATGTGCATACATGTGCTACCAGAACAGTGTGTAAAACAGTGTACATATACTACCAGGACAGTCCATACCTTTGCATTTGTAACCCTGTTTGATAATTCCCCAGAGCTAACAGCAACATGTCCATGGGAGCAGGAATTCAGACAAAGACAAAGAATGTTAGCATTTCTAACAGGAAGCATATATGCAGCAAATTCTGTCAGATAGGGATGCATAAATGGATAAAATCTCACAAAACAACTATCCTGTAAACTGTGTGCATTTTGGTTTAACAGATCATATTAATTACATTTTTCAATTTGACCTTTATTTAACCGGGGAAGTTGACTAAGAACAATTTCTTATTTACAGCAACAACCTGGGAGCAATTTTAGGGTGAGGTGTCTTGCCCAAGGACACAACTACATTTGGCACAGTCAGGAATATAACTGGCAACCTTGTGACTACAAGTCTGACTCCCTAACCACTGAGCCATCTGTGCGCCATATTAGGACCAGAAGTATTCACAAGGATAGTAATACTTGACAAAAATCCCCATGTTAGGACAATTATGTATAGGCTTACATTTAGGGTACTTTTAGGTTCAGGAATTATAGGTTAGGTTTAGGGTTAAGTTTAAGAATTAGGGGAAGGTTAAATTTAGGTATAAAGGTTAAGGTTAGGGTTAGGGTTAGTGTGAGGTTAATGTTAGCGTTAGGTTAAGGTAAGGGTTAGGTTAAGGTTAGGATTAGGGCTAAGGTTAGGGTTAAGTTTAGGTAACATGGATTTTTTACCCACGAGGTTAGCTGTACACAACTGTGTGTGTGTATGGTTGTTGGTGATTAGTGAATTTCCGAAAACATGAACATCATTATGTTAATTGATCTATCAAGTTAACATGATAAAAAGGTTGTCTCCTTAATTGAATGAAGAGCATATAATGATCAGCTGTGGAACTTTTATGACTGTATAAACGTTTTGAGAACGCCACAAGTATTGGTCTCCACAAAGTTTGCTGCTTCAGTATACTTAAATCTTTTTTGTCAGTAGTTACTATGGTATACTGAAGTATAATTACAAGCAGTCCATACGTATCAAAGGCTTTTATACTGATGGCAGCCCGTTCTTGCATAATCAATGATTTGAGGATTGGCAAGAAGGTTCTCAATGGGATTTTTGGGGAGTTTCCTAGCCATGGACGCAAAATGTCAATGTTTTGTTCCCCGAGCCACTTAGTTATCACGTTTGCCTCATGGTAAGTTGCTCCACCATGCTGGAAAAGGCATTGGTCATCGCCAAACTGTTCTTGGATGGTTGCGAAAAGTTGCTCTCGGAGGATGTGTTGGTACCATTCTTTATTCATGGGTGTGTTCTTAGGCAAAATTGTGAGTGAGCCCACTCCCTTGGCTGAGAAGCAACCTCACACATGAATGGTCTCAGGATGCTTTACTGTTGGCATGACACAGGACTGATGGTAGCGCTCACCTTGTCCTCATCAACATTCTCACCTTTGTTAAGGAGACAATAACTGACATGATGGCAGCTGGTCCTTTTGTGGCAGGGCTGAAATGCTGTAGAAATGTTTTTTTTGTGAGTAAGTAAATTTTCATGGCAAAGAGAGACTATGCAATACATTGCAACTCATCTGATCACTCTTCATGACATTCTGGAGTATATGCAAATTGCCATCATCAACTCTGAGGCAGCAGACGTCGTGAAAATTAGCATTTGTGCCTTTCTCAAAACTTTTGACCACGACTGTACATGTGCCAGGCAGAAATGGACTGCCAACCCCTCAGAGTCCTAGGTTTTGACAGCTTGGTGATAAAAGGTGGGGGAAAGCAGTGTCATCCAAATAGCAATCAGAGCAGAGACCATGTGGGGATTTTACTTTTCAAATCCAATACAAACTGTAAGTGGTATTATTGATTGCAACCATTACTTAGATTAGTGTTCCCGTTGATGTAGTTTTGCTAGTCTTGTTTAGTTTATAAGTTTTTTACCATTGTTGTTTTATTGAATGCAGGTTGTGGGTGATAAAATATTACAACTGTTGGATTTCGAGAGAACTATAGCAAATCTGAGAGTGTTAATTTTAGCAAGTTCCAATTGAAATGAAGAACACAGATCCTCTCCACATCACCTGGTAGGATCAGCCTACTAGATAGGATGCAATGTAAAGGTGCTTAGAGCTTGAGATGCCCTATAATGGAAAGAAAGATTTGATGGCTCTAAAGCAGCACATAGACCTAGATGAATAGGGGAGAGTAGGACAGTCCAACTAGCCTCTGTGACATGATGTCTCAACATCAAAATACAGTATAATGTCAAATTATAAGTAGAGTGGGCGGTCCGCATGGTATAGTGGGCTAAGTCGCTGCATTGCACGACAGTCTACGTCATGATATTCACGGGTTAAAGCTTGACTATGGGTTCCCTGACTGCGGGTGATTTTACAAGTTAAACAGAAATGCTTAAAATTCTTAGATGAATATCTCCTGCATATGGTGCAGAGCAAAGCCTTTGGGATGGTGATAGGCTAAACATTAATATTTACAATGTTTTCTTGTTTTTCATCACCGCTGTCATCTTACATTTAGGCACTTGTCTGAGCACCATGAGCATAGGCTATCTGACTTAAGATAGATTTGGTGAATAAATAGTTGAACATTACCCCTATTCTTGGGGTAATGGAGGTTGCAATGTGCAAGAAAAATAAAAAATAAAACATCATGCACTAAAACATGTTCAATGAAATATACATAGAATAAAATCAGTTGATTGTACCTGACAAAACACTATTTACAAAACAAGCCAACAAAATGACAGCAGGGCCATGCATGCATAACCTGTCTGAGAATGTTAACATTATAAAAATATAAAATTCTAATGAATACAGACATACAGTTACATGGTCTGACAATCATTACACTTGCATTGTGTGCTCGACATATCAAGGAAAGAGACAAATATTTTATTGTGTTTTAAGAATATAGTATTTCCCTATAACAGACAGTTTTAAAACAATTTCATCAAAATAAACTGAGTAGCCAATCTATCTAGTTTATTTTTTTGCTTATGGCATATTAGGCCGTTCATACAATTCAGTATTGTTTTTAGAAAAAGTAATAAACCATTGAAGCCTGCAATCATTTAAAATATTGTATTTTAAATTCCTCATTGAACAGTATGTAATCACTGTGTCAGAAAGTTGTTAGAAGCCATGGAGTTTTGACTTTTTCAAAGATTGTAGTCAGCAACTTCCAGCATGACGTTATTTAGAAGCTGGCTGAGGGGTTTTCAGTCATTGAAAATAAATATGTAGCACAAAGTTTATGTACGAAAACAGATTTTAATATTAATGTGTCCCCAAAAGGGCAAAAGTATACATACAAATCCGGCACAGTGCTCGCAGAAGGTAGGCTTTAGATATGTCATCTCCGTAAAATTGTGGATAAATCCAGGGCCCATTTTGCACTGGAGCAATGGGTTTGCCCGCAGGAAGTAAGCCATCATCTCATCTTTACTGATCAGGCCGTCCCTGAAGCAGAGGAATGAAAGAGAGACACACACACACAGAAAGGGAATATGGATAAGAGAACGATAATAACATGTCATCCAGACAGGGACAGTACTACAAGATTATACAGGCTGGTTTATGGCACTTCCAGTCGCCTGCATGTTTACAGTCTCCCTCCCAAAGAGCACAGTCTCTCTGACCTGTTTTCTAAGTCACGGAGCTACTCAGGCGAGCTGAAAAGTGATTTGAGGCGTTCCAGTGAACAGATGAACCACGCAGGACATGAGAGCAGAGCACTCTGTTTGGTACTGTGTCCTTCACAGGCTGCCATACATCCCCCCTCGTCAGCCATGTTGACAGTACTACATTCCAGGTCAAAGCAGGGAAAGGCAATAAAGCGGATATGACTTTCTTGTGTTTTCCTGTAGGTTTGTGAGCATAGGGGTTTTGATATTACCAACAATATCATTCAGAATGCCATTTTTGGGGGTTTAAATGGGTGATGACAGTCAGATATACTGCTGTGAAATCACATGTTTTTCTGAAAACCTACATCTGCAGTCATACTGCATCTCAGACAGTCGAAACTGTTGATTATAACTGTTTGTGTATGCGAAAGTGGCATTACGATGTGCCCTTTGCGTGTGAAAAGAAAACAAGGTGAGACATGGGTTATGTGTAAAGGTGTGAAAACAGAGAAGTGTTTGTGTTTGTGGATGCACACATGACATGACAGACAGGAGAATAGGATGAGGTGGTTTAGCAGTGACACGTCTGCAGCAGTTTGATTTCCGTGGTTCTCCGTACTCACTGGTCTTTGTCCAGCACACAGAAGGAGTCCAAGAACGGAAAGTTGGCAGCAATACTCTCAAAGTCCTCCTGAGATATGTAGCCATCATGGTCATGGTCATAGTTCCTGAACACAGACTTCCCAAAAACAGACAAGAACAAAGGACTTACAATGATTTATGAAGCACCAGTAATAAATCATATTTCAGCAGTTGTTGTAGACCATTTTATGGAAATGGTTTATATACCTTCTATAGTATTTGCCACAAGGTTTATAACATTATTATAGCCTACCTTTTTCTAATAATGTATTAGCCATTGCTGGATGTTCATGTTATATGTTATAATCTTACCACAATAATGCAATTTCATTAGTACACAAGACTTTAGATCAAACTACAGGTAAGTCTTGTCCTCCTGGACCTTTTCAAGAGGAGACTGCTGTTCAGTGTTACTGTAATGCCATTGACTTACATCCACAACCTTACGGATGTGCTTGTTAACCACATTGGGGTCAGGTTTGGTGGTCACACCTGATGCCCAGTCCAGAGGGGCCATTGGCTTGTTGGGGGTTGTTGGAGAGGTAGGCTGGGGTGATGGAAAGATGGAATGTTAGTACCGTGACCTTTTCATATGTACATTTCTGCTAATATTTCAAACAATGGTGTATGTAGACCACAACACAGACTTACTAAAGACTTTGCGTTTCGTGGTTCCCTCAGCAATGATAGCTCATATATCTCATCTTCAGTGTAGTAAAGGTCTAGAGACAGCTGCGGGAGATCGCTTACTATTAAACATACAAATAGTGTACAGTACATCTTTTTGCTATAAGAAGTATATTTCTAATTCTATGTCTTATGCAAAATGTTGATTGATACACAGCAGCCGCGGTCGGTGGATCTTAATTGGGGAGGACGGGCTCGTATTACGCTCGGGACCGGAGTGAATGAAATGGTGCGCAACGCACAAAACCCAGTGCGCAAAACAAAAAAACACTGGGTTTTGTGCGTTGCGCACCATTCCATTCACTCCGGTCCCGAGAGTAATACGAGCCCATCCTCCCCAATTAAGAACCACCGACCGTGGCTGATACACAGTTAAATGACAAATTGTGTGACAGGTCAGTAAACAGAGGGCGGCAAGGTGGCTTAGAGTTTAGGGTATCTAATTGGTGTCTGAAAGGTCCCAGGTTCTATGAGGGTTTTTACACTTCGATAGATTCCGATATCATTCAGCAACATTTTCTGAATCCACTCGAACTGACGTTGGGATGAGACACAATTGTAGTGAGTAAACTTTTGGGTCTCTCGAATTCCATGCGACCTCCGAAGATAGCGCATGAGAAGAAGTCGAAAGATCCCGCCTGGGGCTTTGCTAACAGCCCAGTAGACATTTGTTTTGCGGGGGAATTCGTCACTGTAAGTCAATGGCCTGGGCTGGTTTCTGAGCAAAGTGCTCAGGCACCCAGCTCAAGACGTCTTGACTGACCCACGAACGCACGATTACGGTCTGGAGACATGACAGTGTAAGTACAAACAGTCTGGAAATTAGCTTGAGCGGATTACTACATATTGGTGAATGCTATCGGAATCTATCATAGTGTAAAAACCCTCTAATAGCCCAATAAAGTTGGCTAAATTATCTATGTACCTATGTACAGTATATATGATTACGTTGTGCAGTCTAATTAAGTCTGACAGACATGCACATATAACACATAAGACTTTGACTTCACTTGAGGACCGGAAAAACTACAGCAACAATACTCAATGCCCTGCACCACACCCCTGAATCACCAGCACTTTAATAGGATCTGAATCGATAATGGCTGTCTTCAATTTGCAATTCAAGACAGCCAAACACAATTGAAGACATGCAACACATATCAACAGTTCCCTGAACTGGAGAATACAAATGAAACTAAAATAACTAAAATACAAATGTATAACAAGAGTCTATGTCTCAGTTCAATGGCCACGCCCGCCCACTCCAGGCAGACGTGACAGTACTCATTTTTATTCATGGTTATACAAATGCATATAGCCCATGTTTATAATTTACCACCAAAAACTACAGTTTGGGAACCATGAACCAATTGTGTAATTCATTTATCATGGCAACTAGATGACAGAGATATTACTTAACAGAATATACATAGCTATTTATTATATCTGGAGCTGTTAGACAGAACGCATTACATTATTAATACGGACATCGATAGAGAATTGACTAATCCCAAATATATAAAAGTAATGCTACATTTTTTTCAAGTGTCTGTAATGCGAATAAAATTGTTTTGCCAGAAAACGTAACTGATTACAGTTAAACCATATTGTATTCTGATTCCTGTAATCAGTTACTCCCCAACCCTGTACCCCAACCACCAAGGTGAAAGCTTTTGTTCAGTTCTTGACCAACACAGGTAACACTTATTGCTCCTCCTCCTCCCTGTAAGCTCAAGGTTTTTGCAGAAGAAAAAATATTGGTTCTTAATCAACTTGCCTGGTAACATATTGGTAAAATTAAATTACCTAAGTCAATTTCCTACTGACATTCTAGTTCGGGACACTCACAGTGAGCAGGTAGATGAGGTCCATGTTTGGTTCCACGTGGGCTGCAGCACTCTGAAGCGACACCAGCTCGTTGAAGGTAAAGTAGAGCTGCTGCATCTTTACAATGTTCACCTTGTTCTCATCAACCCAGTCAGAAAACACAACATGGACAGCAATCAGGTCCTTTAGGTGAACCCCAAGAATGGGGATTTTGAAGCCGTCAGCGTCTGTGAAGGCCTTTCGATAAGCACAGTAGTTCCCATTGGAGGAGACCAGCTCTGTCATCTCATTCCAGATCTGACGATAATGGACAGGATCAATATTAGATTTTAGATATTAGGACCAGAAAGATAAAGAGAGATTGGCATGACAGCAATCAGTAAATTACAGGTTGGTATGACAAAAACCTGGAATTATATGGCAGCTGATGAATGGAACCGAATTGCGCTTAGGAGGTGCTTAATGATTACGACAAAGATATAAAGTATTCAAAGGTCTATCAGATGATATAGCGAGACAGCTCACCTTGGTGACCTCCGGGGCCAGGTGAGAATGGGTCTCCTTCAGGCGAGAAATAGAGCTGTGACTGAGTCCACCCACCACGGCCATTAGGGTGTTGAAGTTCTGCAGTTGGAGGAGTTTCTGAGGGACATGAAACACAGGGAAAGAGAAGGTATAAAATGGACATGGAGATGAGAGAGATAGCGAGTAGGAAAAAAAAATAATTAAAAAAACAATCTAAGGGAGCATAAACTGCCATTATCCTCTGAGTTGAACCCATCATGCAGCAGTTCAAGTGTAAAAGTTGCCTCGAGTTAAAGCGCTGGACCATTCAAGGGCACTCAATACATCTATTTTTACACTGTCTTATTAAGGAATCAATAACGCTGTACAATGTTATTTAAAAAAAAGAGATGCTTTGCCTGTAACAAATAAAGGGTTGGGTTTTGTTGAACAGACACGCTTCTGCATTCAAAGGGTAAAATATTTCACATTACCTGAGAGCTGGCCTCAACAGTAGAGGCAGACATCAGCATGAGTGTGAGTCATTAGTCTTGTGAATAATTCCTTTATGTAATTCCTGCTACCTCGTAATGGATGGAGGAGAGCCTGGTCTCTGATGAGTTTAGACTCAATAGCCTGCATGATACCCACTGTCTGTCAAGCAATATACTGTACTAACAATGTTTTCTTCCTCCAATGCACACAACAATTAGACATGGCAAATGCTAGCTCTGTTTTCGAGACGAAGCTAGGCAAATCCCATTCACTGCTGCGTTATTGCTGGAGCGATGGCCTGTGCTTATTTGTCCTATGTTAGTGCTTATTTGTCCTATGTTAGATAGTATTGACCTTCATTCACTTGTATCATGTCTCACAAATATATTGGGTAAAGATATAAAGTAGTTTGTGGCATCATAACATAAAAAAGGTTGATGTATTATTCATAATACATGAGTAGGCAGTATTTTATAAAGTGCAGAGGATTTTTTGGATCGAAGCAATTGTCGTGCAAAATAACATAAGCATCTTGGTTTATAAACTGTATTTATGGTGGGGTAGTGGGAGTGATGGGCTAAGTCGCTGCATTGCAGGAGAGTTTATGTTGCGATGGTCGTGGGTTCACGAACGACTATGGGTTCTCTGATTTTCCCCCTGAACCTGAACAGTGCATGTGTTGGGTGAACAGTGCGAAAATAATCAGTGGCTCGGGCAACATGTGTTTGGATGAACCATATGAGCGCCCCTCATCATCCCACAAATCTGTACAAGGGGTTGCGGAAGTGCCGACAAGGCAGGATTGGAGAGGGAATTGGGAAGGGAGGAAAATCGGGAAATCGGATAACCGTATCCCTTTAGTTGGGGTATTTACATTGCAACAATGAGTTTGGCATGGGAAAATATTAACACATTACTGAGGACAAAATACGTACATAATGTAATGTGTTGCTATTTAACCTACATCTAGGAAGTGCTCTCTCTGTATACCTGGGCCACGTTGATGTATTTGGTGATGACCTCAGCCCGGTGTTGGGGTGTCAGCTTACTGAGCACCATGAGCTGAACCCACTGGGACACTCCGTTGAACAGGGCGATAGAGCGCTCCAGTGTGGGGTTTTCCAACAGACACCCATGCATCACATAGCTCTGGTAGTCTGTGAACTGGATTTGGGGGTTGGAACAAGACCGTTACTGTACATGTGATGAGGAACCTTTTGCAGAGTCGATAACACAGACACCATCATGTGTGAAGTAATCTACCCAGCAAATAAAACCAACTGAAATGTAGAGCAATCAACGAAAATAATTACTGTCCCATCAAGCTAAAAGTTTGATCTTGTAGATGAAATGACAGTACTAGAGGAGCTAAAAACAGTTCTGTGGTAAATGCACTTCTTGGAATCTTGAGAAGTCAAACAACTGGATTAGATAGAGATGAGATGAAAGGGCTCAGCAGGTGGACAGGCTCTCAGGGCACGTGTCATTTCCATTGGTACACTCACTGATATCCTCCTGATGGACTTGTACTCCAGGAAGGTGAGGTGTTCAGCCAACTCCATTGGCTCCAGGTGGTCGAACAGGAGGGACGCCTTGCCCTTCTTGACTTGCTTCTTCCTCTGGGTCACTTTTCTCATCCAATCATATGATGGGCTAAACAACATACACACAGTGTTAAAATGTTATATGTATGTGTGTATGTGTGTAACAGAGAGTGCAGGGCAATATCTAGTCTTTTGGGTACATGGCCTACCTGTTGCTGACACTAAGGGCCCTATCTTGCACCCAGCGCAATTGACTTTTTTCACCAACGCATGAATCATTCCTATTTTGCACCTGACGTAAATTAGGGAATGAACTTGCACTCCCGGGGGCGGTTCAGCGAAACGAGGAGGTGTGTTCCGTCTCAAACGTTCCCTGGTGCTATTTTGCAGTTTCAGAAAAGAATTCCACCACAGACCAGAAAAAAACTTTAAAGCCAGTGGCATGTTATTCATGCTATTTTAAGAGCGCATGTTTGGCCATAATGTAGCGTGTGCACAACGTGCATACATTTTGCTTCTCTCATCTACAAAGACAGAGCAGTTCCCATGTTTGCAAACCATACATAATTACAAGGAAAGATATTACCACACGAGGGAAATCATTATGGTGTCCGAAGATATGAAAAACATAGGCATAAATCTAGTGTACACATTTACTCAGATTATTCAGGCTGAACTATGACTAAAGTCAGAACTACCCATTTTAGATATGTGTTGGGCGCAAGAGTCATTTATCCCGCCAGCATAATAGCAACAGCACCCCAAGATCCGCCCACAAAGTCACTTGTGTTTTGCGTTTGATACTTGCGTTTCAGATCGTTAAAACAGGGCCCTCATTGTATCTTAACATTTCCTATATTTTGACATTTGCTGCCCAATTTTAACAATCTAAGCGCACAGCGTGAAGCGCATGGCGCAAGTGCGCTTTGGGTGTGTCAAAATCCACTTTAGCTAGTTTGACAGTGGAAAAAAAGGTCCGTGCGCCAGGCACATTGTCTAAAAGGGTTGTACTACTGTAAGTGTCTTCAATAACTCATGGGTGTGTTTTGGCCGTAACATGCAATGAACAATTCAGAGTGTCATCTCCCAATCCCTTTAAGAGCCAGGCATGTTTGTACCTTGGCGCATTGCTATTATGATGGCGGATTTGCCCCGTAATCTTTTTATTTTAATCTTTTTCATATTTGTGTGCTGCTGCGCTTCCCTGTGTATCTTACTGCTGAATAATAAAAAGCTGAAAACGTTAGTTATACTGTTTGTTTTGTAATGAAAATAATCACTTTTCAAAAGGTGCACTGTGTATAATGTTTAGTGATGCCTTGGTGCATTTGACTAATTTGCTGTTAAAATAACAATGACATGCTGCGCATGACTTTCGTTCGGGCTTTGTGCTGTTTTGCGCCGGGTGCAAGATAGGGCCCATTATGCTATGTGACGCAGAGACACATCTTGTAACTTTAATTCTACACATTTTATAGACAATTTAGCAGGTTTACAACACAATTCTACACGTTTTGTCAATGGTACAGTGGCTATTACCATCACCACCCCTATTGTAGCACCAGTATACTATCATCACCACACAACCTATAGTAACACCAACACACTATCACCACACAACCTATAGTA
>JACXGM010034790.1:0-11869 GCA_016801145.1 Umbra pygmaea | reverse complement strand
TATAAAAAAACGATGTCTATTTTACAGGCTGTATGCAGTATGTGCAAAGGCAAGGCAGAATGAAATAAGGCAGCTTATGATTTACATAGTATATTGCGCGGTTTCATATTTGTCAGTCATCTTTTCAAAATACATTCGGGGCTACACTTAAAACATTCGGGGCCGAAGCCCCGGCAAAATCGGCTGGCGCCGCCTCTGCTGGTGACTCCAGCTGTACATCTCCAGAGAGCGTTACGTTCTCTCCGCCCAAGACCACCGAACTGTATTGATGCTACATAAAGACTATGATCATGGCCCACCCATTCCTATCTTAATTTTTGGACAATAATTGAACACTGAAATACAATTGCTGTGTACCTTCAGATCCCTCACCCGGTACAGCCAGAAGAGAAATGGCCACCCCCTTGAGTCTGGCCTCTCTCTAGGTTTCTTCCTAGGTCCCACCTACTAGGGAGTTTTTCCTAGCCACTGTGCATCACTTGTGTTGCTTGCTCTTGGGGGACTTGGCAGGGTGTCTGTCAAAGCACTTTGCGACAACTGCTGTTGTGAAAAGGGGTTTATAAAATGAATTTGATTGATTGATTAAATTTGATTGACATTAGGGTTTAGGTGTTACAACCACACAACTAATTTGTATTCAGTTAGGATTTTCACATAACTGGCCATTAATGTTTGGTCTTTTAATGCCAGGCAGTTGTTTCTGAAGCTAGGTGTGAGGGAAGAATTGGACCTAGTAACTGACACTAAGTGACAGTTACAGTATAGGGCCATATAAGCTGTTCTTAGGTGGTGTTGCTGGGTGTGCTTGAATCATATTCAACCATCTTCCCATCTCACTTGACAGCTGTTCAGTTGGATGTTTGTATTAAAGTGGTTTTCAGATTTAAAGTTGTTGCTTGAATTGATACAATCTTCAAACCATTCCTTTTCTAGTGTCACTCATTCAATAGTTTCTAATCTCCGGACCTCATGATATGGCAGTTGCTCTTGAGTGGAGGGAAGATTTTAGTTTATTTGTAGCTATTGTGTGCAGGGAGCATTAAGGAGGCAAACACGAAGGTGTGAAGGAAACTTTTTATACCAAAAACACTTATTACCATTACTTGTAAAAATATTGTTTACATAAACTTTACTATGAGGAGTTTATATACACTGCATTCAAAATTATTATGCAAAAAAGTGTCAAACTGTTTTTCAATCAAGCTCATGGACGCTATTGTGTCTCCAGGCTCTTTGGATCACTGAAATCAATTTCAGACACCTGTGATGATTAGTTTGTCAGGTGAGCCCAATAAAAGGAAAACTACTTAAGAAGGATGTTCCACATTATTAAGCAGGCCACAGGTTTCAAGCAATATGGGAAATAAAAAAGGATCTCTCTACTGTGGAAAAGCATCAAATAGTGCAATGCCTTGGACAAGGTATGAAAACATTAGATATTTCACAAAAACCTTAAGCATGTTCATCGCACTGTGAAGAGATTTGTGGCTGTTTCAGAGCACAAATGGGTTTGTGCAGATAAAGCCATAATGAGGAAGGTTACTGCCAGACAAATTCATTGGATTAAAATGGCTAAAATGCCATTAAAAGCAGCAAACAGGTACTGTATTTTAAGCTGCTGGTGGCTCTGGAGTCCCAAGGTGTAGTATCCTCTAGAGGCTTGCAGTTGTGCATAAACCTACTCTTCGGCCACCCCTAACTAATGCTCACAAGCAGAAACAGTTGCAGTGGGCCCAGAAATACATGAAGACTAATTTTTAAACAGTCTTGTTTACTGATCAGAGCCGTGCAACCCTGGATGGTCAAGATAGTTTGAGTAGTGGTTGGTTGGTGGATGGCCACCATGTCCCAATAAGGCTGCGACGTCAGCAAGGAGGTGGCGGCGTCATGTTTTGGGCTGGAATCAAGGGGAAAGTGCTGGTAGGGTCCCTTTAGGGTCCCTGAAAATGACCTCGGCAAAGTATAAAGAGTTTCTGACTGACCACTTACTTCCATGGTACCAAAAAAAGAACCGTGCCTTCCATAGCAAAATCATCTTCATGCATTACAATGCACCATCTCATGCTGCAAAGAATACCTCAGTGTCATTGACTGCTATGGGCATAAACGGAGAGAACTCATGGTGTGGCCCCCATCCTCCCCTGACCTCAACCCTATTGAGAACCTTTGGAGCATCCTCAAGCAAAAGATCTATGATGGTGGGAGGCAGTTTGCATCAAAACAGCAGCTCTGGGAGGCTATTCTGACATCCTGCAAAGAAATTCAAGCAGAATCTCTCCATAAACTCACAAGTTCAATGGATGCAAGTATTTTGATGGTAATATCAAAGGAGTCCTATTTTAACATGTAACTTGCCATGTTAAGATGTGTTTGATTGGGAAAAGCTATATTCTGGCACACACCCAAGTACTTAGTAGATAGAGGTGCTGTCTGTCAGATATAAATAATCAACAAAAATAAAGAAAGACGCACACTCCAGGTTTCTTATTCCAAAAGACTATATTTTAAATTACCAACGTTTCGGCATCAAATTTCAGAAGGCAAATTTGATGCCGAAACGTTGGTAATTTAAAATATAGTCTTTCGGAGTAAGAAACATGGAGTGTGCGTCTTTCTTTATTTTTGAAGATGTGTTTGATTGAAGTAAATTTATAGTTCTTTACAACCTTTAAAATGTTTTGAAAATCTGTTGTGCATAATACTTTGGAACAGGGCTTTTTGAGTATTTTAGTTAAAAAAAAATACTGTTTTCAATGGGTGGTTTGTTCAATGAAAATCAACTTATACCCTGACAGTTGGTGACTTGAAAATTATACTGACTGTCGTTTGCATCGACTATTTAGGAAAATCAGTGTAAAATAACATCTGCATAATAATTTGGAATGCGGTGTGTATATTATATATCACATGGATCTGCATCTAACACACACATCTAGAATAACACAATGATTGACCAATAGCCATACAAGCACAGGGACTTAAATACATGTACAAAAATGGATATGATACCTGGTGTGCACAGTTGACTGTTAAACCAAGCAATCTTTTGATGGATACAATAATGACCAAAACAGTCTGGGAGACACATAAAATGGATTCAATGCGGCTGGAGCCACTATCTCAGTCACTGTCACAGATGGGCACTGTGCTGTAATGTTTTGGAAAACACTGAATAATTATTGTGTTGTGTTAACATAAAGATCCTGTATAAATACTACAAAATCCCAACTGGTACAATATAATTTCAGTAAGAGTAAAATCGAAAAAATATGAATAGAGGCAAATGATTTGTTTTACATGAACGAGATGAATAATAATTACATTTGCATGTACAAGAAACTGTAGTGATTCCACCAGATCAGGAGCAATAGGAATAACTACAAAGGTTTAAGTGTGTGAATTGGAGAATTTTCCCGGCCTGCAAAATTGTTACAGTAAGAATTAACATGCAGCAGTGTTTGGGGAAATATATGGAGTGAAAGGTAAATAAATAAAAAACTTTAGGCATGTAGTGTTTGAAAGACTTTCAAATATATAAAACAGTATAGTACTGATACCCAGGAATGTGTTGTTAATCACTGTGAATGAATTGCTTGTTTTTGACTAATGACTTCAGCTAATCACTTGTTTCCTGATGATGGGGCTATGATCTAGTTAATGGTAAACATTTTCAGAGTTAAGAAATCCGATGGTGTTTTTTAAGGGTGACCCATACATGGATAAATAGTCCAAAGATGCTAAAACTACCAACAAGGCAACAACCTCTTTAGGCTATTTAACTTCAGGTTAGGTCAGTGTGCTGTGGGAAGATGTACTGTAGTCATCAACGATGTACTGGGAGCTTCCTGCCAAGTTAGGTTTGCATATGAAGGCGACAATGTTGCTGAAAACGCCAACTCAGTCAGGGACTAATGGCCAACTCAGGAGGGGGAGCTTAAGGAATGGCAGTTTCCTGTCAGAATTAATGGATTTCACATGATCACCATGTCGGTAGGGTGGCCGTGGTCATCATTCTGTCAGGTCCATAGTGAGGCCAGTGGGGAGACAAGGACACAATGTAGGACAATGTCACAGTCACTAGCTTTACTACATTCATACAAAATGGTTCATTTCAGTATACTTGAACAACATTGTATTATGTATTTTCCTTAAGCATTTAAAATGCACTTCAAATACATTTGTTTTAGATATACTGTAAATAGACCCACTTCTTTTTTCTATTAGATACAACTGTATTAAATCACTGTAAAATGTATTTAATTTTCATTCTGTCAGTTATTTAGCTAACAGTGTAATGACACATTCACTTTATTTTTTATTATAGGGAAATATAGAAATGAGCTAAGAGATGGGAACATACGCTACATAGCTAAGAATCACTCACCTTGTTCGTCTGTAACAAGGCCAAACATTCAAGGGTATGTAAACTTTTGATCGGGCCAATTTAGGTGATTTCTGTTATCAGTATGGCGATACAAAGGCGCCAAACAACTGTGTGATAATTAATGGCTTCATACAATCACTGACATAACAGTTAGATGTTTTGCATGAAAAGTCATATTGTCAAAATCAATGCTGAAATTTCACAATTTCTGCCAGGGTATGCAAACTTGAGCACAACTGTATATTGATGATAGATTGTCCAGTAATTTAGTTGTTGAGTATTTACCCAAATGTGATTTACTTGAGAGCCTTTTAAATGGATAATGCACTTCAAGGTTTTCAAGAAGTGCCTTATAAACAAAAAAAATCATTGAATTTTTTGTTGAATTACACACAAATACAACCTGGCAGAAGAGAGCTAAACCAAACATATTTTGCAATTCTGTTTCATGTGTGTTGAATGCAGTCTGCAACACATTAGTGATCCTGTAATGTTAGTATTCAACTAATATTGAGTTGGCAACAAATGATGGGATCTAAACTTTTATTAATAAACTTTCTTCCCTCAGTGGCCAATTTTCCTGCAAATGAAATACGTCAATCCATTCATATTTTAAGAATATATATATAATAATAATATAATGACCAATAGAAATGACAATTGAACTCTCGCTCGTAAAAAATTATTGATTTCCGGGATATTGTATATAATGAGCAGGCGCCAGGGAGCTGCTATTAAATTGCGGGAGACTCCCGAAACTTCCGGGAGAGTTGGGATGTCCGTTACTTCAGAGGTACTTCATCTGTACTTAGGCTGGATGTGACCAAAAGTTCCACGAAAAGCCATCAAATATACACCTCAACAAAAGTTTGTCTTTGATTTTGCAACTGCAGCTTTTGTAAAATGTCACCAAGCCAAGACAACTAATCTTTTAAAGGAACATTGAGTACCCCTGAACTCCCTGACATCATTTTACCAGTCATGTTTTCAACATGACAGACCCTAAAATCACCTTTTCAATGCATGGCCACAGTAAGCATCTATAAATAGGGCCGGTGAAACTATTTTTTTAAACTACAGCTAGATTCAGGGGAGGTGTTCAATTGACGTCCTGATCTTTATTCGTCCTGCCCCTGAATCAAGTTGTGTGGAGAAGAAAACTTCTGAAAAACTCCAGATTTTGGGGCTGTGTTCATTTCACAGAATTTTATGAAATCAAGTTGGCCTTTGTAAGGTAAGGTCATACTTTATGTAGTGTTTAGGGAAAGTTCACTTTCTACATGAACTAGTTCATAGTTCAGTTCACAAATTTTAAAATGAACTAGTTCAGTTCATAGTTCATACTTCAACATTTTTAACTATGTTCACAGTTCCAAAAATGAACTAGTTTTCAGTTATGCTTTTTCATATGTTGTTGCGAGCAATTATTTTTCAACATTATTGCCACAGCCCATATAGAACCACAGACAGTAATTATTTTATCAGTTTTAACACTGAACCTGTCAGATATCATCTTCATGTCCAATTTGAATTCTTATCCAACCAGGGTTTACAGTACATTAGCATTGAGGGGACAGCTGTTCTCCATTGTTGCTTTAACGGTTGTTGCTGTCCATTCAGTTCACACTAGTAGCAGCTACAGCTTTCACCCCTACGGTGTATTCTCAAAAACATGAGGAAATATGAGCTGCTTGAATGTTCTTTTTAAATGAGGAATTATTAAAAGAAGAACCAGACAGTAGTCCTTCAGGTGCAAACATTTTACAACTTTAATAATTTTCCATTTTAAATTCCATTTCAGTAGATAGTTAGTATTTATACTAAAGGCTAGCTTCAGTTTAATGTGCGGTTTCAGGTTTGCTGTGGATGTGACTGCATTGCGGATTTTCTTTTTGAAGGCCGGCGGGTGTAGCAATATTGATGTGACGTTACACAGGAAACAGACTTAAGGGGAAGCGGCACTGAATGTGCGCATGCACTGTTTGTAGAGCTCGTGAAGCATGTCAGTAAAGTTTAATTAACTATATCACTTTGTCTGTCTTCACTTTACAACAAGCATATTGAAACATGGTGGCAGCAGTATTCGAAAGAACCTGGACCTCATCGATGTGAATGAAGAATACATCACGGGCGACAGATTAATAAGTCGGTGCACACAACGTCTATGTTGGCTAATTGCGTGGTTGGCTCTGCTAAAAGCTAGCTTGATATTCGACACAAGCAGATTCGTGAGTAGCTAACATTCCTACAAATAAATTGCCATGGAAAATGCACTGAAACCTTCTGGAAAAATAGACTTTGATGATTGTAATTTAGCACTGGCCTGGAAAAGATGGAAAGAGGAATTTAATTTGTACATGGCTCTTACAATAGGAGAAAAATCAGATGAATACAAAGTGAAGCTACTGTATTATCTCATTGGGGAAGTTATTGCAGCAATGGATGCATTTTGTGATCCAAAAAAGAATGAAACAATTGAGAGATTTAATTTTTTCATGCGAAATCAGGGCCAAAATGAGAGTCTAGACAAGTATCTCACTGAATTGAGGACTCTAGTGGCAACCTGCAACTTTGGAGTGATCACAGACTCTCTAATCAGGGACAGGATTGTTTGTGGCATGAATGACCCAGATTTAAGAGAGTGCTTACTTAGAGAGACTGATCTCAGTTTAGAGAAATGCATACAGATAGGAAGAGCTGCAGAACTGTCCAGACAGAGAGCTAAAGTCATTACAGTGCAGGGCCCCATAGCAGTCCATGCGTTAACACAGAAAGAGAGACAGAGAGAGAGTAGAACCTACAGAAGGACAGAGCATTATACAATGTAAATACTCTGGACGGACACATGAGAGAAAAAAGGAAAAATGTCCAGCATGTGAGAAGAAATGCAAATCCTGTGGGAAAAATAATCACTTCTCTACAGTTTGCAGAAGCGCAGGGACCAGCAAGAGAAAGAGAGTCCTGGCAATGCAAGATGTGTCAGCAGACTCTGAGAGCGGTGAGGACGTTCTCTGTATCACACTAGACTCTGAGAGCGGTGAGGATGTTCTCTGTATCACACTAGACTCTGAGAGAGGTGAGGATGTTCTCTGTATCACACTAGGGCCAAAGCCAGAGAGCATCAACGTGGTACAGAAAAAAGCCACAGAGCCTGATGCAGCTCTCTATGCAACCATGCTGGTCAACAAAATGTCGGTCAGATTTCAGCTAGATTGTGGGGCCAGCTGTAATGTTATTCCTGCAAACCTCACAAAAGCCTGTCACCTAGAGCCCTGCAGTCAGGTATTGGTGATGTATAATAAGTGCACTCTGACACCACTGGGAAAGTGCACACTCAAAGTGATCAACCGACGCAATAAGAAAGCTTACGAAGTAGAGTTCATTGTAGTCAACAAGAATGTGCACAGACCCATTCTAGGTAATAAGGCTATACAGGCAATGGAGTTGATTACAGTGCAGCACCACAATATTCTGGCCATGGAGAAAACAACAGGTCCCTGGACTAAAGAACAGATTCAACAGGAATACTCTGATGTATTCCAGGGGGATGGATGCTTACCTGGGAAACTGAAGCTGGAAGTAGATGAGAAAGTAGCGCCTGTCCAGCTGCCAAAGAGAAGAGTGCCAGTAGCACTGTATAAACCACTGAAGGAGGAACCTGCGGGTCTAGAGAAAAGAAGGATCATAAAACCAGTGGAAAAAAGCACAGATTGGATTACCAGCCTGATCATTGTGAAGAAGCCGTCCGGAAAGCTAAGGGTGTGTATCGATCCGAAACATCTCAACAAGGCGCTCAAGAGGAGCCATTACCCTCTTCCAACTATTGTAGATGTGCTGCCAGATCTAAACAGGGCATGCATATTATCTGTGTGTGAAAAATGGATTTTGGCATGTAGAATTGGAGGAGGAATCCAGCTCACCACATTCTCAACTCCCATGGGACAATATATGTGGCTACACATGCCTATGGGAATTAGTCCAGCCCCAGAGGACTTTCAGAGGAAGTTAAATCAGGCATTGGAAGGTCTTCCAGGTGTCAAAATCATTGCAGATGACATCCTGATTGTGGGAGAAGGAGACAATGATGAAACAGCGACTCTGGACCATGACAAGAATATGAGGATGCTTCTGGACAGATGTGAGACGCTCAATATCAAGCTGAATCCAGAGAAGTTACAGCTCCGGCTGAAAGAAGTGCTCTACATTGGCCACCTGCTAACATCAGAGGCGTTGAAAGTGGACGCAGGAAAAGTGACAGCCATCAAGCAGATGCCTAGTCCTACAGATGTCCAGGGGGTGCAGCGCTTCCTGGGCATGGTAAACTACCTAGCCAAGTTCTGCAGCCATGCCACGGAGCTTTGCGAGCCACTGCGACAACTGACACACAAGGACTCACTGTGGGAGTGGTCAGAGAGACAGGAGTTGGCTTTCAATAAAATGAAGGATACCATTATGCAGACCCCTGTGCTAAAATACTACAACCCAACAGAGCCACTCATACTACAATGTGATGCCTTGGAGAATGGATTAGGAGCAGCCTTGATGCAGGGAGGACAACCAATAGCATATGCCAGCAGAGCCCTGACAGAGACCGAAAAAAGGTATGCACGGATAGAGAAGGAGCTGCTTGCAGTAGTCTTTGGCATGGTGAGGTTCCGCCAGTTCACATATGGACGAACAGTTGAAGTCCAGTCAGATCACACGCCTCTAGAGAGCATCATGACAAAGCCTCTCCTCAGTGCACCAAAAAGACTACAACGCATCCTCATGAGACTCCAAAACTACGAGGTCATTCTCCGATATGTTCCTGGAAAACATGTGGTTCTGGCTGACACACTGAGCAGGACATACTGAGACAGAGGCCCTGTGGAGGTCGAAGTGGAATGAATCAATATGATACACTACCTACCTGTTTCAAGAGAGAGACTAAAGGCCATTCATCAATATGATACACTACCTGTCTGTTTCAAGAGAGAGACTAAAGGCCCTCCATCAATATGATACACTACCTGCCTGTTTCAAGAGAGAGATTAAAGGCCATCCATCAATATGATACAATTCCTGTCTGTTTCAAGCGAGAGACTAAAGGCCATCCATCAATATGATACACTTCCTGCCTGTTTCAAGAGAGAGACTAAAGGCCCTCCATCAATATGATACAATTCCTGCCTGTTTCAAGAGAGAGACTAAAGGCCCTCCATCAATATGATACACTACCTGCCTGTTTCAAGAGAGAGACTAAAGGCCCTCCATCAATATGATACACTACCTGCCTGTTTCCATCCAGAGAGCCACGGAGCGCGGAGCTCTAGATTCAGAAAAAGTTGATTCTGCAGGGGTGGCCTGAAGTGAAAGGGCATGTGCCCTTGGAAGTAGCCATGTATTTTCACAACAGAGATGAGCTGAGTGTGCAAAATGGAGTTATCTTCAGAGGTGAGCGAGTAGTTGTGCCTGCTGCTCTCAGGTCAGAGATAATGCAGAGAATCCATTCCTCACACAGACTTTGTGTGAGTTTAGATAATAACATAATGACCAGTCAGACACATTAAACAAACTTTCAGTTCAAGTTAAGTTTATTGCAGCCATCGAATTACAGCCATAAGTGGAGTCTGACAAAAAAAAAAGGAACATGTAGCAATATTGATGTGACGTTACACAGGAAACAGACTTCAGGGGAAGCGGCACTGAATGAGTGCATGCACTGTTTGTAGAGATCGTGAAGCATGTCAGTAAAGTTTAATTAACTATATCACTTTGTCTGTCGTGACTTTACAACAAGCATATTGAAACAGCGGGCAAAGTTTTCACAGAAATGTAATATTTTTCCCATCCTCACCGTCCTTGTCATAAAATTAATTTAAATGATCATACGACGCCGATCCTTGCTGTTTGGTCGCCTACATGCTGCTGTCGCATTTGCTGCTTTTTGTTTTGATGACGCACGCGGTGCGAGTGAGAGGTGTTTCTTCTGCTACATATTAAGGCCTCTTTACAGTATTTTTCAGCCGGGTTTTCGCCTAGAAGGCTCTATAGAAATCTGGCACCCTACTGAATGAAGTTAAACTGAGAGAGCTTGCCGTTCACAGGCACCAGAATGAACGTGTTCACAGTACACGTTCACCAGGCAGTAATACAGTAGCCTACACAGTAAAAACGGCTGTGTTAAATCAACACCCTAAGTTTTACATTAACACTCTCAGTGTTTATATAGGTCCAAATTTACACTGAAGAGTGTTAATTTAACACTTAGGGTGTTGATTTAACACAGCCGTTTTTACTGTGTACGATCAGTTCACGTTCGCCCAAAATATGAACGAGTTCATGAACTATCGTTCAATGAACGCGTTCAGGCACAACACTGACTTTAGGAATAGACCAACTTCAAAATCTCTAGAAGCATGAACCTGGAGTAGTAACTTGCTCCCTTGATGTTTATAGAGAGATATTCAGAATGATGTGCATTAACAGTCAACAGCACAGCATGGCTGAGAACACCTGCCCAACATGACCGTATAAACTTATAAACATTCATGACTACATGGTAATGGTCGAGTAACAAAACTCTATTGCTACATGAATAGGAACAGGTTGGGTAAAAGACACCTGCTGCATTTTGAACAAGGCAGTGTTTAAATAGTATTTAACTGCCATGTCAGCGAACAGGTAATCAAAACCCCTGTTATAACTAAGCAATGTTGTATACAGCGTAGACCACAGGTGTTAAACCAGTTCCACGAGAGGCATAGTGTATGCTGGTTAAACTTTCCTTTAATTAGTGGCCATTCAAGACGCAGATTGTCAGGTGAGGGGAGACACTAACCAATTAGTGACCTAATCAATCAGTCAGGTACAAGGTAAAAGTAAAAACCTGCATACTATGAAGGGTGAAAGAGGACAAAATAGGGGATATTAACTACCTAACATGTATACAAATGCATATGCGAACCGTGTATACACGTATACACATTGATTGATGTGTATAAGTTTAGCGTCAGTAGACATGCTCAGTCGATTGTTTCTGACCACTGGTTCTGTATGGGTGTGTAGCATAGACCGTATATATATATCACTGGACATAACATGTGTGATGTCACCCATTGGTTTGTGAAGATCTGATTTGAGACATCAAATTTGCCATTACATCTTGGTTAAGGATGTGTAAATTTAAAGGGATACTTCACCCTACAGCGATCTGGAGGTGCTAGTAGCTTCTCCCAGACATTTGTAGAACAGTGAGATATGTTTAATACATGCCTGGCTAGTGTAAGAGCAAGATTTGAAATTTTGCGGGGAATTTTCACACGCTGACGTCACGGTGGCAATCCAATCGACTGTGGAGATAGGAAAATTAATGTAGGCGTGTATTCGGTCGCGAAAGTAAGCATCCCTGTTATACTGATCTGGCTTTCAAACCTACTCTCTTAAAGCCTCGGTTGTCCTTGATTTTTTAAGGTATAGCTTGTCTTTCTGTGACGTTTCGATCAG
>JACXGM010034789.1:0-11996 GCA_016801145.1 Umbra pygmaea | reverse complement strand
GTGTGTGTGTGTGTGTGTGTGTGTGTGTGTGTGTGTGTGTGTGTGTGTGTGTGTGTGTGTGTGTGTGTGTGTGTGTGTGTGTGTGTGTGTGTGTGTGTGTGTGTGTGTGTGTGTGTGTGTGTGTGTGTGTGTGTGTGTGTGTGTGTGTGTGTGTGTGTGTGTGTGTGTGTGTGTGTGTGTGTGTGTGTGTGTGTTTGTGAGACAGACAGAATATGTATTTGAATACTAGAAACAGAACGGTGACATGGTTTCTTGAACATTACTGTAAATGAAAAATGATCTTCTTAAATGTTAGTGTAGATGAGTTAACCTTTTGCAATGTTTTTGCAGAGGACTGGCTTGTGTTATTAAGGTCAGCAGACTGTGATGGCCACTCCAGAACCTTCACCTTTTTCTGCTGTAACCACTGGAGGGTCAACTTGGCCTTGTGCTTAGGGTCATTGTCATGCTGGAAAGTCCAAGTGTCCCATGCACAGCTTTTGTGCAGAAGAAGAGCTCACACACCCCCAAAACATCAGTGAGCCACCACCATGCTTCACAGTGGGGATGGTATTCTTTTCACTACAGGCCTTGTTGACCCCTGCCCAAACATAGCGTTCACGACCATAAAGCTCTATTTTGGTCGTCACTCCTAATTACAGTGTGCCAGCAGCTGTGAAATGTGTGAAGTTGTTGTCGGCATATTGTAGCTAGGCTTTTTTGTGGCAGTGGTGCAGTAAGGGCTTCTTATTACGCATGTCTTTTAACTATTCTTTTCTGCTCCCCATGGCTCATTATATAGCCAGCTCAGTGCATCCATGTGAGAGCTAACTAATTGATTATTTATACACTGACACTAATTGCAATTTAAAATGCCACAGGTCTGTGAATTTAACCTTTAATTGCTATTTTAATTGATGTGTATCTCTTTGAGTGTCTGTAAAAAGGCCAATCATTGAAGTGTATGTCATCTTTTGATCAGGGCAATTTGGGTGATTTTCTTTTATCAGTACGGTTTAGAAAGAAGCCAAAAAACGGTCAGATAATTAATGTCTTCACATGATCACTATTCTTTCATAACAGTCATACTGTCAACATCAATGCCTACATTTCACTGCCAGGGTATGCAAACTTATGAGCACAACTGTATCTTAGTGTAGATGATGATTTGATTTGAATTCCTCTAAATCTTTAGTCATCAGTTTGAAAAAGAACCAAAACATTCTTCAGCAGTCCCAATAGGAGAAACCTATAATGGGTCACAGAAGAATCATTTTAGGTCCTAGTGAAAAACGTTTTCAGTTACAGTGAGAACTATATTTGGTTACATATAGAACCCGTTCCACTGAGGAAACTACATAGAACCCACACAGGTTTTACTTGGAACCAAATATGGTTTATGAGTAACATAAAAGGCTTTTTCTATGGTGATAGTCAAAGAACCCTTTTGGAACCCATTTTGTTCTACGTGCGTCCATCACAAATGGAATGAAGAGTCATCTAATTATGAACAACATTGTCTATCTATAAGTAGCTCATTAAAACATTTAATAATGACAACAATATCATTGAAAAAAGACACTTTATTAACTAGGCAGTATACAAAAGTTACAAAAGTATCAAAAACGTATGAAAACCAAACCTGTTTCATTTGTACTGAAAAAGTATAAAAAGTCATAAAATATCCAAAAGGATGTCTGCTTTGTAAAGTATTTCAGCTAAATAAAGCTGATGCTTTACTATCAAATACGTCCTTGGATACCAGTAGAAAAAAGCACACCAATCACATATCAAAAGCAAATTTTAAAACAAAAAGCACATCTTGGTTTTACAAAACGTGTGATACTTTTGGCCCACGTTTGTAGTAATATTATTCATAACAATAATAATAACAGTGTTCAACGACGAGAGAATGCTCTGTCAACGACGAGAGAATGCTCCGTCAAGTGCAGCTTTAAGACATTTTACTGGGTTCAGCTCATAGGCCAAATCCCAAATAGGCCACTAGACCCTACACACCTATGCCCCTTGCCCTTTGGAGAGTTGATATTATCTGAAGGGTATAATCATGTGACTACTACCATATTGCTTAGACCTGTCAAGTGATCTCAAATCCTCAAACAGTGGGGGGGAATGTCTGCATATTCAACTCTGGACCTCCAACGCCAGTTCTGCTGCTTTCTCTAATCAGAGACCGACATCTTCCTGGTACACCAGGTGTGTACCAGGTTTGTACCAGATGTGCATTTCAGGTGTGCATTTCAGGTGTGTGTACCAGGTGTGCGTACCAGGTGTGCGTACCAGGTGTGCGTACCAGGTGTGCACCGGTCATGATCGGGAGCAAAAAAAGACAAAAGCTGCAGGCTTTGGATCTCAGGGGATCAGAGTTGAATACTTCTGATCTAGTGGCTGGTTTTTGGGATTGGGTCGTAGTTTGATGCTTAGAGAACTCCTTTAGTAAACTCAGTGTAAGACATTAGGGTTTGACTTATAATACAATAATAATAATAATAATAATAATAATGTTAAAACATTTTGTTCAATAAAAATGTCCTTATGATACAGTAAGTTCACAAAATGATGCAGAATACAGGTAATAAAATTAAAAAAATGGCTGACTCTCAATTGGCTCCCAGTCACCTATACAGAGGTGAAGAAACCTGGTCAAGACTAGTAGAGATTCATGTGTTGGGATCCCTGGTGTTTCGCAGCTTGTAATCTTGGGTAACACTTTCAATGGACTGGTCAAATTGTCAGGTAAACATCAAGTGATCATTCCTAAACTATTCATAATGTTAAATTACGTCTAGAAGTGAAATGTTATTGATATCAGGTGTCATACTAAACATTAAAAAGCTTCCGTCAGGCTAGAAGTGTGTTACGACTGCAATACAGCATGATAGCAATCATTTATTATCCTTTTTTTGGATATTACCCTTTTTTGGATTTAACGTGTAATAATGCTGGTTTTTAGTTCAGGGTTATAACCTTATAATATTGAAATACTGGAATCAAACACTGTTCGATTGGCCGCTTGGTGTTATAAAAAACATTGTCTTTGTCAAAATAAAACTAATAAATTAATCAGCTTGTTCTTTATATAAAATATAAAAAATGTAATATATAAAATTTCAGAATGATTACTAATACAGCCCAATTATTACTGAATTATAGGCACATTTTCTCCCTGCTTTATATTACAAAATATCATCCACAATATATATCATCCATAATACATATCATCCATAATATATATCATCCATAATATATATCATCCATAATATAAATCATCCATAATACAAAAACAAACAGAAACAAAAGGATTCACATGAATAAAAAACAATACATATAAAAGGTGAAATAAAAATAAAGAAATGCATGTCTTTGGTCGCGTTGAATTCAACAAGTCTGTGTGTTTGTGTGAGCCATTGGCTTTGTTTTTTCTCCCAACTGTTGTACCAGGTCGTAGAGAACAACCCAAACTAATGTGTAGAGGATTGGCTAGTTTGGCCGCTTCTCATTGGCTAGTTTGGCCGCTTCTCATTGGCTAGTTTGGCCGCTTCTCATTGGCTAGTTTGGCCGCTTCTCATCATGTTGTGTTTCTCTTCTTCTTAAATGCATGAATGTGTGAGTGTCACATGACCATGGTCCTAGCAGAGTAAGTATTGATGTATTTGTGGTTCTGCTCAATGTCCTCAGCCTTACCACAAGCCACCTGGTCCCATGTGTTCAGGCCCTGAGAGATGAGAAAGAACATTAGTAACACAAAAACAATACATGGACATGACAAGGAATTTCAGAATAAACGCACTCTGTCCTATTTTTTGTAAACTCCTCTAAACAACCCTATTATCCCAGTCCACCTACCACCCCACTCCACCTACCACCACTACCACCCCAGTCCCCTACCACCCCAGTCCCCTACCACCCCAGTCCCCTACCACCCCAGTCCCCTACCACCCCTGTCCCCTACCACCCCTGTCCCCTACCACCCCTGTCCCCTACCACCCCTGTCCCCTACCACCCCTGTCCCCTACCACCCCTGTCCCCTACCACCCATGTCTCCTACCCTTCACCTGAACCCAGCTTCACACTGACCAAACGGCTTCCATCAACCCACTAGTTTAACAAAGTTACAAACATTTTTTTCTGTTCTTCTAACAACATTGAGCTCCTGTGATGTCCAAACCCAGGAACACACACCTGTAGTGGGCTGCCCTGGGGTCGTAGAGGCAGATGGTATGGTTTGTGTCCGTCTTCACTCAGTGCAGAACTAGTAAGCAGATCCTAGATATAGAGAAATAGACCAATAGAGAGAGAGATTGAGATCCTTTAACCTTTTCAGTTCTTTAAAGTATTTAAGAGCTACACAATAAAGCATGTTTATTAACTAGATTGTAATGGAACAAATTCAAACCAATGTCAGTTTAATGCACTATTTGTAAATAGAAATTAAACAGAGATTTTGGCTAATCACTCAAATCTAAATGTACATTGACTTACAGGGACTTCCTGGGCAGGACCAGAAGGGGAGAAGAGCTGGGTGTGGAGATCTGGTCCCTCCCACTGAAGGCAGGGACTTCTCTCACAAGGAGCCTCCACCTGGAGACCGAGTGGACAGTCAGAACCTGATCCAACGAATGACCATCAACAAACTGGAGTAGAACGTGGTCCAACAAATGACCATAAACAAACTGGAGTAGAACGTGGTCCAACGAATGACCATAAACAAACTGGAGTAGAACGTGGTCCAACGAATGACCATAAACAAACTGGAGTAGAACGTGGTCCAACGAATGACCATAAACAAACTGGAGCAGAACGTGGTCCAACGAATGACCATAAATAAACTGGAGAAGAACGTGGCCCAACGAATGACCCTTAACAAACTGGAGCAGAACATGGTCCAACGAATGACCATAAATAAACTGGAGAAGAACGTGGCCCAACGAATGACCCTTAACAAACTGGAGCAGAACGTGGTCCAACGAATTACCATCAACATACTGGGGCAGAACGTGGTCCAACGAATGATCATAGATAAACACAGCCACACGCACAGTGAAAGAAAACAGTGAAACACAAAACAGCGCGTGATGAAGTACCTCTTGTTTGATCTTCTTTAATGGAGGTTCGGGGGAGACAGAGGCTGTCACCACACATTCCAGGGGCTCCTGCTTGATGCAATCCACCACTGTTGACCTGAAGGGGGTCGGAGTGCGAGGAGATAACTCCAGTAGGGAACGCCGGATGAAAGGAGTTCTGAACCTGAGAGAGGTGGTCAGAGAAGATGAAGCAGGAAGAGAAGAAGACATGAAATCTTTGTCACTCAGGTGTTTCATAAATAAATGTTATCGAGGCATTTGAGAAATCCAGGGAACACAACTGATCGGAATATGAGCAGTTTAGATGATGGTAATGTGTGCTTACAAGTCGTTCTCTTTCTGGGGTCGGGCAGTGTGATCTCTGTGACAGGGAGATGCCAGCAAGGGTTTCGTAGAGCTCATTGGTCGGCCTTCGCTGTCTGAGGGTTCTAGGCTTCCTGATTGGTTGAGAAACTGCAGAAGAAAAAGGGAAAATTCATCAATATGGTTTTGCACAATAATGAATTTGTTGATAATCTATTACAAGACCTAATGATCTACACACCTAATGATCTACACAGACCTAACGATCCACAGACCTAATGAGCAACAGACCTAACAAGCTACAGACCTAACGACCAACAGACCTAATGAGGGACAGACCTAACGGGCTACAGACCTATCTACACACCTAACAATCTACAGACCTATCAAAATACAGACCTAATGGTTTACAGACCTAACGATCAACAGACCAAATGAAATAAAGCCCTAACAAGCTACAGACCTAATGAGCTACAAAGCTAATTATTGACAGACTTAATGAGCAACTGACCTATCAAATTACAGACCTAACGAGCTACAGACCTAATGAGCTATAGACCTAGAGAGACCTTGGGAGAGATGGTAGACAGATGGATGAATAAAGTCTAAAAGAATGAGTGTGAAAAGAAAACGAAAGAGAGTTGAGTGAAAAGCAGGAGACACAGCTGAGAACAGCCCGATAACAGCCTGATAACAGATCAATAACGGACTGATAACAGATCAATAACGGACTGATAACAGATCAATAACAGACTGATAACAGATCAATAACGGACTGATAACAGATCGATAACAGACAGATAAAAGCTCGATAACAGACAGATAACAGATCGATAACAGACAGATAAAAGACTAATAAAAGGCAGATAAAATACAGATAACAGACAGATAAAAGTCCAATAACAGACAGATAACAGCTCGATAACAGTTTGATAACAGTCTGATAACAGTCCGATAACAGACAGATATGGATAATATTTTCATAATGACAGATGACTGATGATGCCTCTGACTGGATGATTGATTAGTTGATGTAATCAGATGGGATAATGGTGATTGGTTAGGTTTTACTTGGTTTCAGCTGTTACTTAGCTACCTGCGAGGGCGAGAAATGCAGGTTTCTGACCGGTGAATGCTTTGGCGTGGAGCAGATGAAATTGGCCAATGCAAACCCAGCATTTTCAGTCCCTGAGCCCTGATTGGGTGAGCTGCTGTCCATTCTGGACAAGCTCCTATCAGAGAGCTGGCTGGTGCTTAGCTCACCCAATGAAGAGCGGCTCTGAGGAGGGAGAGGGCGGGAGTGACAGAGCAGTCAGGACTAATATCATGTCTAGATTCCCAGGTCTACACTAGGCTAGAGCAGTAGCGTTAGTCTGGATTCCTATATCTATGCTAGGCTAGAGCAGTAGCGTTAGTCTAGTTTCTTAGGTCTACACTAGGCTACAGCACACACAGTCACACACGGGCACACACACGGGCACACACAAACACACACGGGTACCCACAAACACACACGGGCACACACAGTCACACACGGGCACACACAGTCACACACGGGCACACAAAAACACACACGGGCACACACAGTCACACACGGGCACACACAAAAACATACGGGCACACACAGTCACACACGGGCACACACAGTCACACACGGGCACACACAATCACACAAGGGCACACACAGGCACACACAGGCACACACAATCACACAAGGGCACACACAAACACACAAGGGCACACACAATCACACAAGGGCACACACAATCACACAAGGGCACACACAATCACACAAGGGCACACACAATCACACAAAGGCACACACAAACACACAAGGGCACACACAATCACACAAGGGCACACACAAACACACAAGGGCACACACAAACACACAAGCTCAGTCTTACCGAGTCGATGACTGACTCCATGAACTCTGGGAGGTTGGAGAGAGCGTGGCTGCTATGGTGATTGCTATGGTGATTGTTGTTGTTGTTGCTGTTATTGCTGCGTGAGGACGATGCACTCTCCACTGGGAGACAGGGGGCGGAGACATGGTGGTGACATGATGAGGCCACGCCCTCTGAGCTGTCAGCACTCGCCCAGCTGTTGAATGGAATGATCTAGCAGAGAGAGATCATTTTCACATTTATATAGTGTTTACTAGTCATTTCTGTTTGATTTTGGATCTTTGTTTTTAATAAATTGCTATTTAATTAGATTCCCACTGCAGTATGAAGGGAGAGAGAGAGACAGAGTGAGATAGAGAGAGAGAGGGAGAGAGAGACGGAGTGAGATAGAGAAACAAGTGTCAGAGTTCATAGGAATATTTTACCCAAGTCAATCAATTTATTCTGGTAGTTCCGATAATGCGAGATGCACTGTCCATCTAACGGTGTGGGTGTACATCAGATTATTTAGCTACAAAGGATAGCTAGATAACAGCATATTTGTAATTTCAAATAACTACAATGATAAATAGCTAAAACAAACTTCAACTTGGACAAAACATGAAAGTAGGTCAATCCTGACTGATCAGGGCATTAAAAGCTACATATCTACGCTATTTTGAAACATGATTTTACTGGTTTGACTATGTAGTGCTAAACACTAGAAAACCACTGGATAGCATGTGGTAAAACATTCCTTTAGCAGAGGGGTGAGCGAGAAAAGAGGTGAGAGAAAAGGTGTGTGGAAATAGTGAGAGAGAGACAGAGAGAGAGAAAGAGAGACAGAGAGACGGTGTGTGGAAATACAGAGGCAAGAGAGAGAGAGAGAGAGAGAGAGAGAGAGAGAGAGAGAGAGAGAGAGAGAGAGAGAGAGAGAGAGAGAGAGAGAGAGAGAGAGAGAGAGAGAGAGAGAGAGAGAGAGAGAGAGAGAGGTTGAATAGGGAAAGGGAACTGGAGTGTTCAAAGCTGGCAGCATTGTGGCTGTGGTGGTAGTGGGCAGGGGTTGCAACAGGGGATCTCACACACACACACACACACACACACTCACAGAAGGCAAAATAAGGACGATTTCATCACTTCTACTGAAGGCAATGAAATAGACCCCCAGATGTTTCCTCCTCACATGCACACACTCATACACTCACACATTCTCACACTCTCACACACACACTCACAGGTAAAGCGGGCTGTCCCTTCAACTCGTTCTCAGTAGACATGAGCAGCAGTTCGATCTCCTTTACTCTCTTCTCCTTCTCTGGGTCTTCTTCCTGATAGTGTCTCTACAGAAGAAGAGGAGCAGAGGAGTGTGAGAGAGAGGATGGGTATAGTAGCACGCTAGTGTTTCTGCATTGGGAGCTGACTGTCAGCTTAACCTGTTTTTGAACTACTATGGTGTATTTAGGGTCAAATAATAATAATAATAATAATTATAATAATTAATTCAACTTATATAGTGCTTTTTTTCAAGGCACCCAAGGCGCTTTACACAGTGAGGGGGAAAGCCCACCTCATCCACCACCAATGTGTAGCACCCACTTGGGTGATGCACGGCAGCCATTTTGCGCCAGAACGCTCACCATACATCAGCTATCAGGTGGACAGGTGAGTAGTAAATACAGTTGATCCCTGAGTTGTTGCGGCATCTTACCTGTATAGCAGCGGTTCCGTGCTGTGGAATGTTCAAGATGTTGACGTGCAGCGCGAGGGGAAAAGGTACCTGGAGAGCCAATAGGACACAGGTAAGACACCACAACAAGTCAATCAGGAGCTGGTGGACGAAATTAGTTTGTTTCGTAATCCAGACTACTAATAATAGTGCATACTCTGTTACTGATTACTTGACAAACTGGAGGTTGGGTTTAACTCACCCTGTGGTCTGAAATAAAGGGGTAGTTTCCTGTGAGGGGGGAGTGGTTCGCGTGGGGGGAGTAACCCATAATGTGCTGATTGGATTTGCCGTAACCAGGGGTGACAGCGTGGGGGGTGCCGGTCTTGTTGCCATGTTGCAGATAGCCTTCCTGCTCCACCTTTCTACGCATCGTGGAGTTCCAGTGGTTCTTAATGGCGTTGTCTGTCCTTAGACACAGAGACACAGAAACACAGAGATACAGAGACACAGAGACACGGAGACACAGATAAACAGAGACACAGAGACACAGATAAACAGAGACACGGAAACACAGAGACACAGAGACACAGAGACAAGGAAACACAGAGATACAGAGACACAGAGACACAGAGAAACAGAGAAACAGAGACACAGAAAAACAAAGACACAGAAAAACAAAGACACAGAAATACAGAAATACAGAGACCCAGAAACAGATAGAACCAAAGAAACAGAGATACAGAGAGATACACAAATGATTAGTATGTGAAGTTGTTGTTGACAACATGATCAGTTGTTGTTGACCAGCATTATCAGTTGTTGTTGACAGCATTATCAGTTGTTGTTGACAGCATTATCAGTTGTTGTTGACCAGCATTATCAGTTGTTGTTGACCAGCATTATCAGTTGTTGTTGACAGCATTATCAGTTGTTGTTGACAGCATTATCAGTTGTTGTTGACAGCATTATCAGTTTGAATCACTCATTTTCTCTCTCTCACTCCCTCAGTACCTGCCAGGCAGTAGCTTAGCGATCTCCGCCCAGCGGTTACCCAGCTTCTCGTGGGCCTGGTAGATGATGCGGTCCTCCTCTTCCGTCCAGGAGGTCTTCTTCACCTCAGGGTTCAGGTGGTTGTGCCAGCGTTCCCTGCACTGCTTTCCAATCCTGCCCTTCAGGTGCTTGGCGATGACGGACCACCGCTTGGCTCCGTACTTCTGGACCAGCTCAATGACCTGGCCAAAGAGGAGGTGGCAGTGAGGGAACAGCAGTTTGTAAGTCTTTGTCCACTTTCAGGAACAACCCAGAAGTCAACATTATTTGTCAGCCAACCTCCCTCCTATCCTTCTCTATTTTCCTCATGTCTTTCTTTCTTCTCCATTTCAGCAGTTACCTGCTGATGCTGGGGGAGTTCCCATCCTAGTCATTACCTTCTCATGCCCCGCTAATAATATGTACTGCTAAGTCAAATGTAGTCCATGACAATAGGAATTCTGTCAGAAAGAGCATTTAGACCTTTGTAATACACAGTCACCAAGGGTCTGTGTAAGACTGGTTTCTGGCCAAAAGTGATGGACTATAACATTTCAGAAATAACCCATCTAAATGTTGTAGAGTTCCAGAAGGTTCTTACCCTCTGATCCTCTTCTTTGGTCCAGGGTCCTTTGATAAGTTCTGGGTTCAGAACCTTCTGCCAGCGGTGTTGACACTGGACGTCCGTACGGTTCTGTTGGAGAACACATGAAAAAATGACGGCGGTTCTGTTTGGGAACACACTGAAGAATGTCTGCATTCCTCTGAATAAACACAATAAATAATGTGTGTATGGAGATGTGGGTGTGTGTGTGTCTGTAGTGTGTGTATTACGATTCTTGTGAGACACAAATGTACTAACAGAGTAACCCATAGTAGCACATAAGTAACTCATAGTAACCCATGGTAAATTATGACTTGCCATTCCTCAGTTATACATTTCTTGTTAGGCTTGTGGATTAATTTAAGGTTTAGTGACAATAAGATTTGTATGTTCTAAATGTGGGTCCCAAAAGATTTCTCACAAGTATAGTAAAAAACTATTCTGTTTGTACGTCAGGGTGACTCTTACAGGAAGAAAGCTGGCGATGAGTTTCCAGTCTTCCGATCCGTGATGCTCTACCAACTTCTTTAACTTTTCATCCTGACAAAAACAAAACAAACACAATAAACACTCCTGTTTTTAAACTAGTCAACAACAACAACTAAAAGAAACAATAAAAATGTATACAATAAATAACAAACAATGTGTGTTTACCTCCTCACGTGTCCAACGTGTTTTCCCTAGATTGCGTTTGCCTGCCTTGGCCAGCGGACCGTCATAGTCATGTTCATAGAGCTCCATGTCATCTTCATCTTCATCACTGCTGTATACACTAAAGATCGGGGGGGGGTAAAGAAACAATTTGAAGATGATACATTGTATGTAAAGCTCCAGTATGATGCTAGAATGTGAAGAAGCAGACATGTAAATACAGATAATAGGCTGCTAGGGCTCTAAATTAGGGCTCTGAAATAGTAAACTAAATACAGAATAGGCTGCTCGGGCTCTAAAATATGGCTTAAAAATAGACTACTATATAGATAATAGGCTGCTAGGGCTCTAAATTAGGGCTCTAAAATAGTATACTATAAAATAAAAGGCTGCTAGGGCTCTAAAATAGGGCTCTGAAATAGTATACTATATAGAGAATAGGCTGCTAGGGCTCTAACATAGGGCTCTGAAATAGTATACTATACAAAGAATAGGCTGCTAGGGCTCTGAAATAGGGCTCTAAAATAGGATAGTATACAGACAATAGGCTGCTAGGGCTCTGGTCCAGAGTGGAGAACTAGGGTAACATGTGGGTCTGAATATAGAGGAGAACTAGGGTAACATGTGGGTCTGAATATAGAGGAGAACTAGGGTAACATGTGGGTCTGAATATAGAGGAGAACTAGGGTAACATGTGGGTCTGAATATAGAGGAGAACTAGGGTAACATGTGGGTCTGAATATAGAGGAGAACTAGGGTAACATGTGGGT
>JACXGM010034788.1:0-11872 GCA_016801145.1 Umbra pygmaea | reverse complement strand
AAATGTAATCGGAGCCATCGACTGCACTCACATTGCTATAAGGGCACCATAATGAATTTGCTTATGTGAACAGAAAACACTTCCACCACTCTATTAATGTGCAAGTGATCTGTGATGCGCAAATGTATTTGACAAATGTTGTCGCAAGCAGGGGCTGTGCAGGATGGCTGGCTTATTGGTAATAAATGTAATTTATGATAATTAGGCTAAACGGTAAAATAAGGCAATGATCTTGTATTTGCATCTGAGTATGTGATTAATGTATACCCGTAGTTGACCGTGGTTACCCGTTGCAAACTTGACTCATTACCCCGCTCACAAACCCCCAAAATGAGCAAGAGCAGCGTTACAATGATGTACATATAGGGGGCTCGGTCAGTGGTGGAGCGGACCATACGGCAGCTGAAAGGCCGTTGGCGCTGCCTGATTTTGATGTGTTATGAACCTAGTGACAGTTTTCCACTCCGCCGACTTTTTTTCTCCTAATACCTGATGACAGGCCACGTTTCCTCGCCTTCACCTCTTTAGTTGGAACCTCGATCTCACAGTCTGTGAAAATTGTATTTTTTGCGTGTTTAGCCATTGTAATTCAGGCAAAGAAATGGCATATATAGGCTATCTGCATATTCATTTATGGGATGAGGCAAGGCGGGGTCAGTGGCTCGTTGACGTGCGTTCAATCTCAGGTTGATTGTGATTTATAAAGGAAAGGTGCGCAGGACCTAGCGTACGACCGGTTTTATACATGTGAATTTTTCTGTGCGTACGTACTTTTCCAGTTTTGGCCGTACGCCATCTTCTGGTATGTAAGCTGCGCAATCTTTTATACATGAGGCCCCAGGAGATAAGGATATTCATCCTAAAATAACATAGCTTTTTATAGGTGTTTTCAGCAGCCGTTTTAGGAGTAAATCGGTTAAATCACCTTTCTTTCCCATTCTGACATTCAGTTTGGAGTTCAGGAGATTGTCTTGACCAGGACCACACCCCTAAATACATTGAAGCAACTGCCATGTGATTGGTTGAGTAGATCATTGCATTAAGGAGAAATTGAACGGGTGTTCCTAATAATCCTTTAGGTGAGTGTATATTCCAGTGGTTTAGTACTCAGTGTTCTTTAGTGTTTTTGTGTACTGTTGTCTTGCCGTGGTGTTCAGTCTTTCAATTTTTAAACACATACTTAGTAAACTGCAATATTCTTGCCTGCATTTAATTATTAACAAGACACATCACAGTCACAAATAAAATAGATGAATACAATTATTAATAAATTAATCCCAAACTAGAAATTAGAAGGGATGTTTATTATTTTCTGTAGCTCTTAGCGATGTGCTGTGCTTCCACCCACCTGAATCCAAGGAAATATCCACACATGCTACACACAAAATGTCTGTCTCAGAAATCATAGGAATCCATACAGTGCAGTTATCTTTAATGCGGTTTACACTCTCTCACACAGCAAACTCCAAGCTCATCCCCATCGAGGGTAGAGATCAGACACAGTTCTAATCAACTTCTAGAAAAACACTACTGCCAGAACTCTGTCACAGGTACAAAAAGAACTCATGCTGTAGGGCTATTATGATATGGGATATTTTTAATACATCATGGTTACACACTGATCCTGTACGCATTCTTGGCCATGCACAATTTTAAAATGTAAAATCATTGTTTTGACTTTGCTGTCAATCACATTCTGTTATTTTGAAACTATTCCTACCTCTGTCTAGACATTATTATATAGGTTCTACACATATGTTGTTTTAATTTAAGAACATTAAAGTTACCTTTGGGGGGAAGGCAGATTGTGAGAGATGGTTAATCTCTAATATCCTGTACAAGATAGGAAAAAAGAATAGCATAATGACAGACATTTTCCTGAGTCCGCCATCCACTGACTCAAAATGAGCATGCATCTGTCTTGAAGAGTGTTCAGAATGCTTATCTTAATTGATTGCAAGCTATTTCTGGCTTTGACACTGTACTGGATTGCTCTCTCTCATTCTCTCTCACCATATCTCTTCTTTTCCACAAGAGTGATTTATTGGTGCAGGTCTACCTGAGTTGAATCCATTCCTACATTATGTAAATCCTCTGATGCATAAGGCCATGACTGATCCAGACAAAGGGAAGTCTGCAACCCAAGACTCAAGGGGCCTCCGTACTGGTCTAAATTGCACATTTAAATATTCTCCCCAATCAGTTTTAGACCATACACATGGACACACACACACACACACACACACACACACACATACACACACACAAAGTTGAACTTGTTTTAAAAGCCCTGTTCAGATACAAAGTAACGGTGGGTTGTCAATATGGCCATCCCTCAAGCTCTCTCTTCCCGTTTCTCATCGACATCACGATTACTTAAGAAAGGTTCATCCGTTTTCTTGGTCATCCATCCTCTTAACTCTACTGTACACCCGAACACAGAAGATAGTCTAGACAAAATTACAGTTTCTATATATGCTCAAAACAACAAGGCCTTATTGTGTTGTGCTACAAAATGAGGCAGATGCTATGTTCATGTTCTAGTTTAAAATAGAAAACTCTGTAATGTTTACTTACTAAATTGTTGGATGGCAGAAGTGAATAGGAGAATGTATAAATAAATGCAGCAAAAATATAATTGAAACCACAGGCAAAGGTAAAGCATGTGTCCTTAGACGTACAGCTCTTTATACATTTTGCTATTGATTTCTTTTTCATACTGTATATGTGCCATAGCTCCCTTTAGGAAGCCTTCATTGTCTTTTTATTCTTGGTAAGCTGTTATTCCAGGCTTTTATAGACATTAGCAAGAATAAAATAGCTTCAAACTGTGCATTCTATGACTGGTAGACCTATGGTTAAATCCTGCTGTAAGTTTCATGGTTGATTAACCCTCCTAGAACTAATGTGGTTGAAGTCCACCTGGCACTATGTTAATATTTTGGTCTCTGAAATATTATAAGACATATTTTGCATATAAGACATATTTTGTCTTACAATGCTATATAGTTTTGGATTCAGAAGAATATTCGCTACATGTATATATATTAATATATATATATTTATTAATTATTGTAGAATGCATCTAAACCATGAAGAATAACTCTGTAATATCCATCGTGGTATGCCCCCAGGTCTTGAGAACCAGTGTGACAATATAAGGGGACATACAAATAGGTCAATAACTCTGTAAGTACGTATTTTTCACTATTTCCTCAAACGTTCTTAAAAACAGTTTTGAGCTGTTAAAATGAAAATACATTCTCTTTGAAGTGACCAGCTCAAAAGCATTTTTACAAAAATGTTTTTCTTGCTGAAAGAATTAAATAGTATGGCATTATGACTTCCTACACTATGAAGAGCCTTTTTACAAAAAAGTCATGACCTAAAATGCATAATGTATGTCAAAGACATGTGCATGCCCATTGAACAGGCCGTCGCGACAAGGCAAGCAAACCAAGCAATAATAAAATGCAACGACAAACTGTGTGAGCAGTGCACCCCTTTGATAGTCAATGCAATAAAGTGCAATGACACTGTTATCAGGACCTCCCAGGGGCCCCTCTCTGCCGGCAAAATACAAAACCTTCTCGGTCGACAGTCATCATGAAGCGAAATTATGATTCAGGAAGCCAGAAAAGAAAGAAGAGGAGGATAAGAAAAAAACAAGATATTGGTAAGTGATAAATTACACTGGATAAAATAGCGTTACTTGTCTGTAATTGTAATTTTGCAGCCGGTAGGCTAGCAAAAATATGTTTATGTTAGCTAACGTTACCTGTAACCTGCCTGAGGGCAAATGCTGCTTGTAACGAACAGTTAATGCAACTTTTTTTTGGAACGGATGGTTACATACTACTGTAATATGTTTTTATCGGGATAGGGAAGACGCAGATCTGTTCCAGAATCACTATTTATCGTATTTAATGACATGACATTGCTATAGCTTTGTTATAGGTTTTGATGAAATTGGCATAACATTAGCATTGTATACTAACCATTTCACCGTGATAATGTATTTACCAAGTGGGGGTTAGGAAAACCACACGATAAATTCGGTGCAACAAATATTATTTTAGGATGTTTTGAAGCATTAGTACTAATCCTTAACAAAGTGTTAAGGATTATCTGGTCCGTTTATCTATGTAATGTTTATAGATGTTTTAAAAATAGTTTCTTAAAGGTTTACACTTTTTTTTATCATTACCCGATACTGTACCTAATATACTCACCTAAAGGATTATTAGGAACACCATACTAATACTGTGTTTGACCCCCTTTCGCCTTCAGAACTGCCTTAATTCTACGTGGCATTGATTCAACAAGGTGCTGAAAGCATTCTTTAGAAATGTTGGCCAATATTGATAGGATAGCATCTTGCAGTTGATGGAGATTTGTGGGATGCACATCCAGGGCACGAAGCTCCTGTTCCACCACATCCCAAAGATGCTCTATTGGATTGAGATCTGGTGACTGTGGGGGCCATTTAAGTACAGTGAACTCATTGTCATGTTCAAGAAACCAGTTTGAAATTTTTCGAGCTTTGTGACATGGTGCATTATCCTGCTGGAAGTAGCCGTCAGAGGATGGGTACACGGTGGCCATAAAGGGATGGACATGGTCAGAAACAATGCTCAGGTAGGCCGTGGCATTTAAACAATGCCCAATTGGCACTAAAAGGGCCTAAAGGGTGCCAAGAAAACATCCCCCAAACCATTTCACCACCAGCCTACACAGTGGTAACAAGGCATGATGGATCCATGTTCTCATACTGTTTACGCCAAATTCTGACTCTACCTGAATGTCTCAACAGAAATCGAGACTCATCAGACATCTTTTTATAGGTGTTTTCAGCAGCCGTTTTAGGAGTAAATCAGTTAAATCACTTTCCCATTCTGACATTCAGTTTGGAGTTCAGGAGATTGTCTTGACCAGGACCACACCCCGAAATGCATTGAAGCAACTGGAGAGCATTGCACTAAGGAGAAATTGAACAGGTCTTCCTAATAATCCTTTAGGTGAGTGTATATTACATGATAGATCTAATGTGTGTTACAATAAACTGTTAATTTACAGCACTACTTATAATTAGTAAACATTTAATTATACACAAGTATTTATGTGGTTTCGGTACAGAGTATTTGAGTGGAGCGAAGTGGAAGCAGAGCGAGGAGCGGAGCTGACCCAGTTTACCAGACCGTAAAGGAATGTTTGAGCGGCCCAGAAGGCTCTCACTCAAAATTGCTCCAGTACTGCTCCAGTAGCGCTCACTTCACATACCGTAGTCAGGACAGCCTAATGAGCCTTTACGTGTGTAGGTTACTTGGCTAGTGCTCGTTGTTAATGTGTAATCATAGAGTTCGCTAAATAGTAAGAAACTAACAAAACATACAGGTCTAAAATCAAGATTATCTACAAAAATGAAAGGTGAGGTTATATAGTGGCCACGATTAAACAGTCTTACTGAATATGAAAAGACATGCCTATCTTCCGCAAGCACAATAATTTACTGCGTGCACACGCGAACAGAAAGAATTGAGGTGCGTATCTACTGGTTAGACTGAGTTATAAAACCAGCAATTAAAACATTTAGTTCATTCACTTTGTATTACATTATTTTCATTTTATGCCCACGTGGAATCTTTTTTAAGTTTGTTAACATTTGAATTTATCTTCACAATATAGAAAATACATAGATAATATTTGTAAAATGAGATTGCACTGTTTTGTATTAACAGTTGTAGCTATACTACTGTACTTTAAAAACTGTTTGTTTTTTGTGTAGCTACATGGTCACACTTTCATGTTTATTTTAACAACGTTATAACAATTCAAGCCGATTTAGTTTCAATATTTCAGCGATCGACATACATGGTCACATAATGGATGGGTTTGTTAATTTTGTAATATAAAAAATAATTGGAGCGATTTTGGAGTGTTATCTCCATTAACTATCGCAGCTTGTGCTCTCGCTCTCTCTCCGTCGATAGTGTGTGTATTCACTATAACGGAACATCGCACATTCGCACTGGCAGTTCTATTCTTTGGAAAAGGTTAACAGAACAGAGAAAATGAAATTTGTATCAGATCCTATTTACGCTAGAATCAATCTTAAAAAAACAAAATATATAGCCTATATTTTTTAATGGATCTGCCCATCCCTATTGGGTGTGTTTGCGTGTGAAAAAAGTAGTCAGTCCGACGGTGAATTTCTAGCTACTGGGAATGATGTTATGCTCAATTCTACTGTGCATGTATTCACATTTCAGAAAATCAGACGTTGATTTGAGCCCAACCACTGTGTGGATTAGCCCCACTATAGTTATGCCAAAAAAAATACTCTGGCGCTGCCACTGGCAATTGTCATGGCAAAATAAACACTGCATATTGTATGAAATCAGTGCCCCATCAAATAGCTTTTTCAGATTTTTAACATATCATTGCACACATATTCAACAGGTTTTGTAAGCTGGTTACTGAAAGAAAATGGTTCTGCTCTCTGCAAAATTCTACACAGTGCACCTTTATGGAAGAAATATGTTTCAAGCTTTGGTTTTTGGTCGGTTTAGTGAACACTGATTGGAGTCACCTTGTTAGTAATGATGTGTTTCCCCAGGCTGACCCTGTAAGTCATCTCGTTAGTCAGGATGTTTTCACCTGTGCAGGCCCAGCAGGTTTGTAAAACTTGTTTGTGCTAGGCTACATGAGAGTTGGCAAAATAGGCTCATGGGATCAACCCCTTACAGGAAATGTTATCAGAAAAAGCCTGTCATTTTTGTTCTTCTGTGGCATTGACTCAATTTGCTATTTTCTTCCTATCCCAAGTTGCTAAGAATGTTTTTGTCATTTCTTTTAGGCACATTTAGCTGTGTAGTGGTTGTCTTTTAGAATACTTTTTTGTCTTATAAACTTTCAGCAGAAAGTAGGTTAATTTTTCAGAATCACATTTGGTATCAATTTACTTTAAAATCACTGTTCACGGCAATCCACAACTCTGGAATCCAGGATCTCTTCAAGTAATTCTGAACAAGTGCAGGACCCACATTCACCATTCTCTTCCGGATCCATCTCTCTTCAGCAGTCATATCAGACTAAAAACTATGAAGGACAAGGCCTCCAGTTCTCAGGACTCACTTCGGGTCAATGTCAGGTCTGCGGAGTCTCTGGTCTCTTTTAGGTTTTTCAGAACACTTTTGTATGTTTCTGATTTTACTCTGTCTACTGGGCATGTAATGTGTATATTGTAGCTATTTTCTTTCTGTTAACAATATTGTGTTTGATTGTATAGCTTATTATTATTCGCTGCATCGCACAATATGATAGTCACAGGTTTGAGCCTGACTACGGGATCTCTCATTTTCTCCCGGACCTCCTGCATGTGACAGCGCAAATTGGCATATCACTGCCCGGGATTTGGGTTAGATATATCAGATTATCTATCATGCCACATCACTCTCCAGCGACTCCTTGTGTCCAGATCAGGCACCTGTGGATTAACTCATGGAAGTATTGTCATTGAACGTAATCATCCCGTGCATGATCTGACTAAAGGCTACCATGTTGCGAAAAAATTGGCAGCTGGGCAACATGTGGTTGGATGAACCATGTGTGCGCCCTAGGAGTTGTGGAGCTGTGGACAAGACAGGGTTATAGGGAATTTTGAGGGGAGTAAAATGGGGGGGATACCAAATTTCATTACGTAGAGGAACCGTATGTCCATTGACATTTCAAGGGAGGGGTTCAGACAACAGCAAGATGGTGGTTTTGTTGCTCCTCCTTTTCCTGAAACTGAATGAATCTAATCCCTGTAGTGCTCAACATATCACCCGCCCCCTACATTAATATTCATGGACCATTCTCCCGATCCACAACTTTTCGCATGAATGCAGGAATATGAGAGGGCAAAGGTTGAAATTCAGTAGGGAGTTACCCTTTAATTCCATTGCACACCGAGCAAGAGATGAGATCCATCTGTTTGTTTGGCCAGCGGCATTTCTGTACTGTCAGAGAAACTCGTTAACTACCTTAGCTCTGTTGTTGTCTGAGAGCTGCTCCACAAGACCACCATTTGTTTGAGCTGCTCGCTCTTGTGGCCTGATATTCTGCTCAAAGTCGAGAGTGTTTGTCCGCCTCGCAGATAGGGTTATGATGATGACAGGCTAGAACTGCTGCCACATATTTTCATCCCTTCTTTTTACGCACCTCTTCATCTGCCCTTGCTGTGTCCCCGAAATGACTGTTTAGGATTTCAGAGAACTGTTTAAATATATACATATACATAATAAAAAAGATGGCACACTGTAGCACACAGTTTATCTTTTTTTTGTCTAACAAGGAGTATGCTGTACCCTACATTTGATTTGAGCTAAATATGTTTCAGAAGTTCAGCCTGAACTTGTTAAATACATTTTGCACAGAACACACAAATAATTAATAAGTCTGAAAATGTTATTTGCTGTTTACATTTTCTTTACCAATATCAAATCTAATGAAACACCCAGCAAAATACAGTCGTGGTCAAATGTTTTGAGAATGTCACAAGTATTGGTCTGCACAAAGTTTTCTGCTTCAGTGTACATAGATCTTAAAATCAGTAGTTACTATAGTACACTGAAGTATAATTAGAAGTATTCCATAAGTGTCAAAGTGTTTCATTGACAATAACATTCAGTTTATGCAAAGACTCAATATTTGCAGTGTTGACCTGCATTGTCAGAAGTTATAGGTTTTTGTTTGTCCACCCGCCTCTTGAGGATCGACCACAAGTTATTAATGGGATTAAGGTCTGGGGTGTTTCCTGGCCTTGGACCCAAAATGTTGATGTTTTGTTCCCCAAGCCAATTAGTTACAATTTTGCCAAGTTTTGTCATCACTAAACTGTTCATGGATTGTTGGGAGAAGTTTCTCTCAGAGGATGTGTTGGTATCATTCTTTATTCATGGCTGTGTTCTTAGGCAAAATTGTGAGTGTGCCCACTCCATTGGCTGAGAAGCAACCCCACACATGAATGGTCTCAGGATGCTTTACTGTTGGCATGAAACAGGACTGATGGTAGCGTGTATCTTCTCCAAACAAGATGTTCAAAGAAAATTACTTTACCACAGTCCTCAGCAGTCCAATCCCTGTACCTTTTGCAGAATATCAGTCTGTCCCTGAGCAAGCTCTGCACTGGTGGTGCACTGGTCCTGCAGCTGAATTAACTTATGAGATGGTCCTGTTGCTTTCTTGACTTTCTTTGCCGCTCTGACGCCTCTTTCACAACAATTGAACATCTCTCCTTGAAGTTCTTGATGATCTAATAAATGGTTGATTTGTGTTTCCTTGCAGGTCACCATGGTTGACAGAGGATGATGGTTGACAATGGTTGACAATGATTTCAAGCACCACCCTCCTTTTAAAGCTTCCAGTCTGTTATACTAACTCAAATCAGCATGACAGAGTGATCTGCAGCCTTGTCCTCGTCGACACTCACCTGTGTTAACGATAACAATCACTGACCGGATGGCACTGGTCATTTTGTGGCAGAGCTGAAATGCTGTGAAGAGGGACTTTGCAATTAATTGCAATTCATCTGATCACTCTTCATGACATTCTGGAGTATATGCACATTGCTATCATCAACACTGACACAGAAAACTTTGTGGAGACCAATTAGCCTTTGTGGAGACCAATATGTGTCATTCTCAAAAAAATGACCGTTAAATAAATTTTTTCATTTTTATTATTATTTAATGTCGAGTTTTAACTTTGTGTTGAAAGGTTTTGTGTTGTAGCCATGCAGTTCTGCATTTCTAGACATAGGCACCCTAACCGGTTGCCTAGGGTGCCAACTGCGATCTGCAGGAGGGCACCGATTGGGCACCCGCCACCCAATCGCCGTCAAAAAATAAATATATACAAATATATACACACTGCATTCCAAATTATTATGCAAATTATATTTTACACAGTCGATGCAAATGACAGTCAGTATAATTTTCAAGTCACCAACCGTTAGGGTATAAGTCAAATTTCATTGAACAAACCATCCATTGAAAACAGTATTTTTTTCAAAAATAAAAAACTCAAAATATACTGTTCCAAATGATTAAGCACAACAGAGTTTGAAAACATTTTATTGTTTGCAAAGAACTGAAAATGGTCAATTGTTGAATTTGCAGCATTAGGAGGTCATATTTACTGAAATCAAAAGCTATTTCAGTCAAATGCATCTTAACAGTGCAAGTTACATGTTAACATAGGACCCCTTCTTTGATATCACCTTCACATTTTTTGCATCCATTGAACTTTTAAATTGATGGAGAGTTCTGCTTGAATTTCTTTGCAGGATGTCAGATTTATTTGTTGTGAGTGAGATAATGAGGACTCATTTGGCCTTCTGTGTAACAAAATTGTTTAGGGCCCAAAGGCCATTGAGTGAAATAAGATGATTTGGCGCTTACATATAAATAACTTCAATTTCTTCTATATATATATATATATATATATATATATACTCACCTAAAGGATTATTAAGAACACCATACTAATACTGTGTTTGACCCCCTTTCGTGTTCAGAACTGCCATAATTCTAGGTGGCATTGATTCAATAAGGTGCTGAAAGCATTCTTTAAAAATTTTGACCCATATTGATAGGATAGTGTAGTGATGGGTGTAAAAGGATAGAATAAATATGCATTTATGAAGTTAAAGCATTAATAATTTATATATTTCCTTTTCTCCCCTTGCAATAGCCTGAGTTAAGAACAGAGAAATGCTTAATAAATGCGTATAGAGGGTTGATAGTATAGACGTTGTTGATATTTCCTATTTAACTATTTGACCCCATAATGATCATTGATCTGTGTGTGTAAACAGCTACAGAAAGAAAACCTAGAGCGACCCGGGAAAACTTAATCATAGCCCGCAATGTTCAGAAAGCGTGGGCTACCTAGCTCTAATGTGTGCGTGATAGGGGCTGAAACTTAAGAGCAGGCCGCAACAAGATAGCTTACGTTCCCATTAATGACTCCACCGGAGATGTTCTGAGAAATTATTAAGAATGTCAGACAGAACTTAGTAAAGTGCATAATTTTTATTCCAGATAACAGGCATCAAGGTACAACGCTTTAACCGGACAAAGAATTACACAATTACAATACCAAGAATTACATGACGACTAAACTCCTAAATATGATCTACGATCTAAGCATGTCTTATACGGTTCAGTCTATTTCTCAACATTTATTCTAACACGTACTATGGCGCGCACTGAACGTGGGCCAGGAGCATTGTTAAAGAGAACTCATCTGAATACGACCTAAACAAAGGCTTATATTTCCACCGAGAGGTGATGCCGACCTATCTCCCGCTGCATACGAAATAAAGATCAGTTCACCGGCTGGAATTGGAAAACAAAGGAGTACATCAACAATTGATTATGCGTCGCCTTGGCGGCCCTATCCGGGCTGTAACAAAAAGGCTGAGTTATAACATTTGAATATTGGTCTCTTCTAGTCGCTCTGTAGAGAAAATCATTTAACCTTGCAAGTGGTAAACCAAAAACTCCCTTTATGGGATAATCCAGAACAGATCAAATAGGTACATCTCTGTTGTGTAACATACATTCAGATGTTAGGCTTCACCCATGTCTCTGTGCTCAAGTGGGGGTTTTGACCCCCCCCTTCCATAAATCTTAACCTGTTAATCCACAGGGAAACCGGCACCGGGACCTTTTCGCGCACGTCACATACATTGATTAATTACATATTGTAAACATGCGCAAAACCCATCATGTTATATACTGCTAGAACGGCAAGGATCTCATCTATAAAGATATCCAAACTGTTTTTTCCAAAAGCAAATAATATAGATACATGGATTGTATAAACT
>JACXGM010034787.1:0-11871 GCA_016801145.1 Umbra pygmaea | reverse complement strand
GGGCTCGTATTACGCTCAGAACCGGAGTGAATGGAATGTGTGCAAATCAAAAAAACAATTGGTTTTGTTCGTTGCGCACCATTCCATTCACTCCGGTTCCGAGCGTAATACGAGCCCGTCCTCCCCAATTAAGATCCACCGACCGCGGCTGGTATGTATGCATAAAAGCCTTGAACTTCCCTACACCTGCATGATACTCTAAACCTGTCACTCTGACCTACTGTACCTGCTAGCTGGGGTGACACTTACATCTAAACTAGTGTACATAACAGTGATTATCTACGGGCAAGAGTAAATGCCAGGGTATCTCATCTAGCCCTTCTTTGGGAGAACAATAATAGTTAGGATAACTAACGCAAGTTCAGCAGAATCAGGCAGACTTTAAACACAACACATTCAGCAATTTAACAGTTCTTCCTTTGGCTTCAAACACCAAACAGATGGCTTTAATGAAGAGAGGTGGGGCTGATCCCACCCACCTCGTCAGGTCAACTCAACACATCTGTCAGGAAAACATAGAAAGAAATACACAGTCAGGGGAGAGCAGGTAACAGGTAACACGACAAGCACTGAGACTGACTCACCGTTATCAAACCTGGCCTAGTTTATGCTCATGTTGTTCTTACCTTGTACCTGACTGATTGATAAGGTCACTAATTGGTTAGGATCTCCCCTCACCTGGTTGCCTAGGTCTTAATTGGGCTCTAATTAAAAAGAAATACTTTATTCTGCATGATGCAAATCCAACTGACTATGTAGCAGCACTACAATAAAAACACTCCAACTCAAACTGACAATATTTGAACCACAGATTACCTAGATATCTGCAAGAAGAGCAACTTGTGGGAAATCATTCACCACAACATCAGGTTTCTCTTCTCAGCAAATGTGAAATTGGCGTAAGAGTAGAGGATTAGGCCAGACCATGTAAACACCCTCTACACCTTAGCTTACTAAACAAACCAATCATAAAAGCAGTCTTCTCAAGGTTTTTAAAAACATGTTTTAATTTTTTTGTTCATGACAGAACAGTACGAAGCAGAGGCTAGGAAGACAGGTCTGTAGGGGGAGCCAGAGAGTAAGGACACAGACTGGGCTGTAGGGGGAGCCAGAGAGGAAGGACACAAACAGGCCTGTAGGGGGAGCCAGACAGGAATGACCCAGACTGGGCTTCATACCAATTCTAGGGCCATGTGGTCGTGAGTTCAGAGCTAAACCTGGTACGATTTTAAAAATACTTTGACTGAACTTGGCATGTGAGGGCCTGCTGTACAAATGCGTGGAACGTGGTGAGATTGGTCCTTGTGTATTATAAACCATAGGTGTTCAGTAAAAGTAACAAACTGGAAGATTTCTTTTCTCAGGCCTAGTCTGGTGAGACAGGGATGTAGCTTGAATCCCAGTTTTTAAAATGTCAAAACACTAGAAATGTTTGCAGTGCCTGTTTTCACCTGGCAAGACACGAACATCAAAGGTTCACCAACAGTAAAAATATGAGGATCTTCCAAAAGGGTCAAGATCTATGAGACAGAAAGCAGAGGGTTTATTACAACATGAAAAAGAACATTAGACATGAAATGCTAAAAGGTATTGGACAGACAAACACTTCAGTCAGTCATACAGTTGGCAGGTTACCGAGCAAGAATTCATATTAATTAGAGAAATACCCAGCTAAGAGTAAGTGTAAGATCAAACGCACATCCTAAATCGGGTCCAGGGCTGAGGATATATCAGATAAAAGAAAAAGATCTACGAAGATCTCTGTAGATTGAAACGTTGTCATTTTAGTCAAATAAAGATACGTGGTGAAATATTATAGAGTTCAACACTCATCTGATGTGCCTCACTGTAGCAGAATGGATCAATGTATATTGGGGTGAGAGGTAATTTGAAAAGCGTTATTTGTTACTTTGCCACAATGGTTGAACCTTATGTTTTTGTGCAGCTCAGCAGTTAAGGCTATTTAACTGAGACAAGGGGGTATTTATATTTTAGTCATTTAGAAGATGCTCTATCCAGAGTGACATTCAGTGAATACAGGGACATCATCCTGGGGAAATTTAGGGTAAAGTGCCTTGCTCAAGGACACTACAATTCCTGGCACAGCCTGGAATTGAACCAGCAACCAAAATCAGACTCCCTTACCAATGAGACATCTCAGGCCCTGGATGGTGTTCCAAATGACCCCCTAATCCCTATTAAGTGCACTATTTCAGATCAGAGCCCAGAGGGCTGCATTCATGGAATCTCATATATAATAGAATGCCATTTGGGATTAACATCCTACACTTCAGATGAACCCCTCCGTGTTGGCCTGACCCTCGGCTTCACCACGGGTTGAATGTCAAAGGAATGATCTCAGTACGTGTGAAGATGAGTGTGTGTGTGTGTGTGCATGGACAGTATTGTGTTATTGTCTGGAGGATCTCACTGAAATCTGTAGTGGTTCCTCATCGTCAACATTTTCAAAAGATAGTGTTCAGTCCTTCATTTCTTATTTATTAATGCTTTTCCTTGACTGCTTTCTTTTCAGTGGCCACTCAGTTGAACACAGTCAGGAAAGAGATGTTTTTATGCTTTTATATTGAGTTTTCTCTTGCAGTATCGTGGAGACGTTACAAAGACGTGGAAACTGTATGGCACTACAAAGGCTCCTATATCATGCCATTGTCTAAACTGAAAGGACACTGATCAGAGAGGCTACCAGAAGCCCAAAGGCAAAGTTGACAAACCTAAAGGCTTTTATTGCCAAGACATGGTCAACGTTGGCATTTGACAGCAAAATCCTAAGCCATTACTCAGGAAAGCCCACTTCGAATTCCATTTGAAGAATTGGGACTTTTGGTCTGAAAAATCTAAAATGGGACTTTTTGGACAAAATGTTTGGCAGAAACCCAACACATCATGAATGGATGGCAGTGGTGGATAGACAGGAAAACGAATGGAGCAATCGTCAGGAAAGTAATTGAGGAAATGCTGCTGCTCTCTGCAAGGAAGTTGAATCTGGGAGTGAAGCTCAGCTTCCTGCATAACATTTATCCAAAGCACACAGACTTCCAGGATAGACTGAAATGGCTAAGGTCTGATCATGGTGAATTTCCTTGATTTGCACAGTCAGAGCCCAGCCTCCAGTAACAGTAAATTAGTTGCTATTTATTTTTCCAGTTTCGTGACAATATTAAGGGTTTGGGTACAATTAATTTAACTAAAGATATATTTATTTTTATCAACTGTATTTAAATATTTTTATTTACAAGCAGAGATGCCACAAGTTAGTGTAATGGATTACCTTTCTGAGTTGGGCTGAGTTCACAACCTTTGGGAAGTTCCTCAGTAAGACCAGGTAAAAGAAGTTCATAAGTTACCAGTGATCTATGAAAAACTAAAACATGACTACACTGTAAAATAAAAGGTTGTAATTTGACGGGAAATCCACTTTAAATGTTTACAGTGGTTTCCCTTCAATTCGAACAACGGGAAACATTCTAAAATTACAGAACTTCTTTTACCTGGTCATTAGGGTTGTACTGAGGAACTTTCCATAAGTCGGCTTCTCAACTCAGCCCAACCCAGAAACATCTCAGTTTAACATCAAGTAAATCCAATTGAAAATATGTGTTGAATGACCTGTCATCCATCAATGTATGCAAAAAGTATTTGCATTACTTTGCTAATGTTGTGTTTTAGTGCTCAGAAATGTTAACAAATTCACCCAGGAATGTAGTGATCAAAATCCGTGGCAGTTTCACGGAAAAGTCTGTGATTGGCGCACAGTGAGACCTTGCTGTTAACTCCATGTAAGCCTTTCCCAAACCCCTAACCTAACCTTAACCACTCAGAAACCTTGCTGTTAACTCCATGTAACTTGTATTATGTCGTAATGTATTGTTTGTAACCATGGTGATAGTGAGGAAAAAAATAGAAAAGCACATTTGCAACACGTCTGCATCACGTAGGTATAGAAAACAGAATATAGTCAAAGTGTTCGCATGGATTCGAACTCGCAACCTTTGGTATGTGAGTCAAATTTTTTCGCAAAATCTACGCTATTTACACTCTACTATGTCATGCTGCGATTCCGTGAAACTGCCACGGATTTAGAAGTTAAGGATCCGTGATTTTTCCATGGAATATTCAGCCATTCCGTGAAACTACCACAGAGTTTGAAGTGGTAGTATCACAGATTTCTGAGAGATCACGTTGGTCATGTTAGACAAAGCATCTTTATTAAATGTATTATTTAGATCAATAGGTTGGATTATATTTTGAACAGTACTTGCAATGGATATATGAATTGGATCAAATATCCAGAAATGCCTATTATAATGTTTTACAATGTATTTCTATAAACATGTTTGATAAATTATGAAAGATTTTATTAACCTGGGAAAGATGACCCCCAGTTAAGGTGGGGCAACGGGGGAAAGAAAGTGACTTAAAGGCAGCTCAATTGCTTTGAGGACAGGAAGGGAAGGGGAACAGCTGCTGGGTGAATTTGTTAATCTTGAGTGTAAATAACAATCAAATACGAGGGATCAGAGACCATTTGGACATAGAGAAATCAGTTAGAAAAGTCTGTCAGGATCCAGGCACGGAACCGAGGATGAATCCAAAAGCAGATAAACACAAGGTGAGTGATAACAAAATAATTTATAGAATGTATTAGGTCAGGGTTATGGTAAGTAGTACAGATAACTGGAGGTAGGGGTGTGACCAGTAGAGTTGAGACCAGGTGAGTGGGAACCCAGGGGGATGACATCCAAATGGAATGAAGACCTGGTAAGTGTATTCCTGATGAGAGGAAACCAGGTAGTTTATGTCCGCTGGCACAGAAGAAGGGAGGTCCGGAGGGCAGACTATCAGCACAGATGGACACTGGAAATGAAGGCACGGAGAACCATGGTTAGAGAACAATAACTCTGAACAATAAGGGCACAGTACTGAGACTGGCAGTTATAAATATATAAAACAAATAAAGGCACAGTGCTCAGACTGGCTGTCAGGATAAGTGGCATGAGAATAGAACGCACTTGGTAGTACAATAATCCGGCGAGGACTGACTGCCAACACCTTCTAATAAAGGGAAGGTGGCAATCAGCCCCAGGTGTGGGAGAGGAAACGGGTGCTCAGGATTAGTGTTGATGGGACTGGTGCTCTGGGATTGGTGAAGACAAAGAACATTGATACAGAACAAACACACACACAAGGGAACCAGGAACAGGGAATAGACACATAACGAAAAAGGGAAACAGGCTCAGTAGGGAGGGTTTGTGACAGCAACAACCTACGCAGTTGTTGTTGTTTTTCTATGTATTGTTTATAGTCTAGAATAAGTGTTTTTTTATTCATTTATTTATTGTGGGTTTTAGATTAATGTATGTGACTATATTAGATCTGTTTATTTTTTATCTTTCGTTTTTAAATTACCTTATTCTATTGCTGTCCACTTGCTGTGTACTCAACTCCTTAATAGTGCCCCATGTTCACCTCAAAACCTAATTGACTCTCCATACAGTGTATGGGTTCATGACACAATCAGGAAGTGCTATAGAATGTGACCTTAATTTGGTTCTAAATTCAAAACGACACGTAAAACGGGGGGGGGGGGGGGGTTGCAAAATAGCCTGGCTTTGCAACGAATAGTCTTTGCTCTTCTTCCACAAATCCTCTGTTTTTAGGTGTTTATCTATTACTGTTACTATTAATGTTATACATTTTTAGCTGTAAAAATTGGTAGAACTGAGGAGTCAGAAGCAGGTTTGTTTTTATTTTTATTTAACCTTTATTTAACCAGATGGGCACGTTGAGAACAATTTCTTATTTAAAACGGCGACCTGGCCAAGATAAGGAAAAAAGGTTTTCAAGCCCAGTACTTCATATAATCCACTCTGCAAGAATACAGCACATTGTACTCATATCATAGTACTTTATGTACTTTATGGCATCTATCACACACATCGAGAGCCGTTCCGACACATATGCAAGAACCGTTCTTCTGTCAACACTATTTCATGCAAAATAATAGTGTTTGTTTTAATTCATTGCAATAATCATTATATAATCAATTTCATTGTGTGTAAAGAAAGAATAAAAATATCAACATGTTTTTAATAACATTTTAATAACAACAGTAACAAATACGCTGTACACACAATTTGATTGAATATATTGTCAGTGTCTCATGTCAAACAATGATTACATTTGAAAACATTCACTACATTTTGTTTAATCCAGAAATAGACAAATTTAGCAACACATAAACATGCCCTGAATACCTATCTATGCAAAAAATGTACAATGATTAAGTTTAGGACCAGAGTGAATGGAACAGTGTTTAGTGCATCAAACCCATTGTGTGATAACGTTCAATTCCCCCCAGTCGGTAATGCGAGGCCGGCGTCCCCAATTAAGATCTACCGACCATGGCTGTGTCGGACCAATGCATGTGTTAACTATACTCGCTCTTTCGGCACTTTAATCTTGGCCAGGTTGCCATTTTAAATGAGAAACTGTTCTCAACGTGCACACCTGGTAAAATAAAGATTAAATAAAAAATAAAAAAGGAGGGTGGCAAAGTTGGCTGAGAAGAGAGCAGGCAATGAGAGAGTCTCATCCATTCCAAAGTTCTTGAAGCCAGAACAATTAAGTTGAAAGGGCAGAGTTTATCTGCTGAAGCTTTAACACTGCTGGATTGATTGGGAACCACCTCCTCCTTTGGAGATTAAGCTTATAACCAGAAAACGAACCAGAGTTCTCCAAAATGGCTTTCTAATATAAAACAATCACCCAATTGTATTCACAATCACACAATAAAACAATCCCCGACAAATGAGACGACAAACAAAGAAAGTTAAATACTGTACATGTACTGAAGAATGTAATTGATACCTGGTGTGAACGGTTGACAGAGAGCACAGAAGATCTATTGGTGAATGTAGGGGATGAACTGAACAGTCAGAGAGACACAGAAACATAAAACAGAGTCTTTGGAGAGAGGAGGACTGACTGCTCTGCCACAGGAGGATACCGTGACAGCTGCACACAACTGTTTTTTATACTGAAAATGTATTTCAAAAGGAATGATAATAAAACACAAGTGTTTTTGTTATTACAATGCAATCCTACAATCCACCTGATCCCTGGGACCTTGCAGGCTTGCTAGGTTTCGCGCTCAGCTACTTCACATACGTAAGAATGCAGACTGATGATGTCAGAAGAGACGGCTCGTTGTGTATCTGGATTGGCTGGTAGCTCCAGTGTTCCCATTACGCCTGCGAGCCCAAATGGCACCCTATTCCCTACAGATTGCATTCAATTTCACCTTAGCCCAGTGTAGGGAATAGGCTGCAATTAGGAAGCGGACACTACCCATTGCCCTTCCCTCATCCTCCTCTGCCCCCAACCAAAAGCACCCGAATGAAATCACTTCACATCTCTTTTAAAGAGAGAGGGAATGAGAGAACGTGGGAGGGCAGTGATAAAAAGAAAGAGATAGCGTTAAAAAGAAGGGTGGAGATTAAAGAATGAATAAGAGCAGGAAAGAGACAAGATTATTGAAATGAGGCAGAGATGAAAAGAACATAAGTTAAAATAAAAATCATTTTTGGATGCTATTTTTGCCTTGTATCCGTCTAAATGACAGTATACAAATCATGGTATAGATTTTCATAAAAACAAGTTTTGAGCGTCAGACAGAACAAGGTTGGGTGCGATTTGTGAGCCTAGAATGGAAATCATACAATTGTGGATTGTTAAATGTGTTGGAATGATGAAGACGGATGGATAGTGAGCTGGATGACTATTGAACCAATAAATAAACACTTCTGCAATCAGCCTCTGAAGAGATGTCGGGAATGTAAATGGGATTTTTTTTACCAGGCAATAAGATGACAACTTGAAGGCTGATCAATAGTCAGTCGTCATATTATACTGTAGAAGACAAACACACACACACACATCCATACACACACACCAAGACAAAAACACACCAAAAATAAGAATAGCCTACCTGTCTTCTGGAATTGGCCACAAAAGACAATATAAAACCAATGAATATTCATTAGAAATTTAGAAATCTTTTTAGTGGATTATTTAATATTTTAAGCACTGAAATACGGTATAAACACTACCAGGGGGAGAAGACTACAGCTGCCATGACCCCAGGGGAGGGGCCCCGTGAGGAGACAACGACTGCAGAGACCCCCCTGGAGGAGACGGCAGGTGCAGGAGTGACCCCCGGGGTTCCACCACCTTAACAGGTACCAATGGCAACATCACCACAGTCTGCCGTGCCCCTATTGGTACCAGATGCCACGCCCTCTTGGGCACTGCAGGACGCGCCTCTCTCCGGGTCGCTGTCGGTCATTGCTTTCAGGTATGTGTGTATGTCAGTGTATTTAATTGTTAGTGTAATAGACAAGGTACTTTTCACTCTGTTTTGCCCCTTGTGGCATTTTTCATTTTTTATAATTGCTTTCTGGAATAAACACCATTTATGTTGAAAGATTCCTTGCGTTTGTCTCCGTTCCTGCACACACTACCATTCATTCAGCGGGGTCGTTAGTTCATCACGGAGTCCTCCGCTACTCTTCTCTCTAACCGTTTCTCTCAGGACTTGTTCTCACGATTCATTACTGTTTTTCTGTTTCCCTATATCTCTCTTTTTTATAGTTGTAGTACATTGATTTAAAGATCAGGCTCAAAGTTTGTATCTACTGGCCAATAAAGGTGTTATCAAAATTAAAAAGTGATTTCTCTCGCTCTCATATTCATCCCCAAGCCAAGAACAGGGTATAGGTTGATATTGAGGAAGGACGCAAAAAATATACAGTCTAAGACATGACCTCCCAGCGTAGCGACCGCCACACCCTCCGGACGTCTGCAAGAATGTATGCAATTGTCTCAGAACTGTATCAAGCTGGTTGCTGACAAGTACAGTCACTGTGTGTTTCAAAAAAATGATTTTCCCCTGCTCTATAAATGTGTGTCAAGACATCAAAAACATGCATTTCACCATTAAAATCTCTTGCACTTGTTCACTAGGAGACATACTGCATGCTTGCATATAAACAAACTGGCTAGCTACATCACAGGGAGGTTTATATCCAGAACCTTCCAGGACATTCTAGATTAATGTGTTTCTGAACAGTGCACACACATGCCACTTGTAGTCTGTATTGACAGTCTTGTGTGAAAGTTGTTTTGTACATGCCAGTGAAAATTTGCTAAGGAATTGTTTATAGAAATTAATAGAATCGTGTAGATCATTTTGTTGCTCTCTCTTGAGATCTAAATATCCCTTAAATGGATGGAGAATTCAAGTCACTCTGGAAACTACAGTAAATCACCAAATATCTAATGTAAAAAACTTCAGCACCTGCAATAGGTATTGTTATTTTAATGACTTTCCACCCCAATCAAAACCACATTTCTCTCAGGGCTGTTGAAAGTATTAATACAAATGATGAAATACAAAAAATGTATTTCAAATACTATCCGTTTGTGAGCATGACAGATATTGTTAATGCTGGACCAGAGCGGCTGTCCAAATATATCAATACTGATGTTAAACAGGGAAAATCTACCTGTTCATGGACACAAATTACAACTCGTCATAGCTCCCATCTGTTCTTCACAGTCGGAGTGGCGTGGCGTTTTGTGAAGCTGTCACAATAAGAATATCTCTCGCCATAATAACAACTGTTCCTCTTGACAAACCTAACAGGCTGGTGTTGTCAGCGGCTGTGCGCATGCATGCGTGTGCCCGTGTGGGGCGTTGCAGAAGACGACAAGCAATGACAAGGAGGAGGTACGGAAACATGTTGCGTGTCAAACAGCGGATGACAGACTTACACTGTGAAGCCATATGAGCAAGGTGCACATTTCATCACAGCTACAGTCTGGCGGCTGACAAGCAGACACACAAACATGCATACAAGACCACGCACATACACAAACAAACACACTCCCCTGCGTTCCGTGAAGTCTTCCGTGCCGGATGAACTTTGGCTTTCTGCTGTATTTTCTTCTCTGCGTTGTGTCTGACCAGCTCTTTTACAGTGTCTAGCGGAAAAGGTGTCATTTTGAAAATTCACTTTGTGTTGTCCACCACCCTTGTACTGGTCCATGTTAGAACATACCTAAAGACTTTTGCTTCATACAGTACCTCAACATCACTGTGTTGGAACATACCTAAACACATTTGGTTCATAGAGTACCTCAACATCACTGTTGTTGGAACATACCTAAACACTTTTGGTTCATACAGTACCTTAACATCACTGTGTTGGAACATACCTAAACACTTTTGGTTCATACATCACTGTGTTGAATCACACAGTATTTTACAACCGAGTCATGAAATCATCAAGTTCATTTAGAAAAAGGACCTTTTTTCTGACCTGTCATAGACCCCTTTGGAGACAATCATAATCCAGTAATAATAAAGTTCCTTGAGTAACCCCGCCCACACTGGGCCCTATTATTGTTGAAGAGGACCAAGTGCACTGTCATCATGAACACCGGCACCCCGGTTGAGTTCCTTTATTTTACCAGGCACGTTGACTGAGATCATATTCATATTTACAGCAACATCCTGGGAAGAAGTGGGGGGAGGGTAGGGGATGAATGAGCCAATTGAAAGCTGGAGATGATTAGGTTGCCATGGCGGCCTCTCGTCTAGGGTCCGACCAGGCCTGACCCTGCTTAGCTTCAGAAGCAAATGAGCAGTGGGATATCGGGCGCTATGCTGCTGACCCATGACTGAGTTGCCAGGCTCCCAGGCAATCACATCATCAAGTTGGCTGACGACAAGGAGTGATACAGGACCTTGAAGCGAGGTTCAACATCACCGTCTGCTTGATCAGCTGCTCAAAATCAGACCGGAAAACCCTTCAGCGGATGGTGAAGGCTGAACTGTGTCTACCTGGGACCACCTGGGACCAGCCTTCCCATCATCACAGACACATGCAACAAGTGGCGTAGAACATAGCAGTAAAAATAATGAAGGTCAGTACTCTCCACTGCTATGGACTTATTGCCACTACTATCTGGCATCAGGTTCAAGAGCCTCCAGTACAAAACCAGCAGACCCAAGAACTGCTTCTTTCTTTAGATTATTGAAACAGCTCTGCTTGATTGACTGACAACTCACCCCACCCACCCATCTGTCAAGGACTGGTTTGATTGTACAGACTGTCTAGTTTTGTCTATTTCTGTGTCTATTTCTCCTAGCTGTCTTGTTCAGTACCTCCTCAGGATTACCGCACCACAGTGTGAACATGAACATTTCCTTTCCTTGTTTCTACTTGTTGTTTTTTAATTGCTAAGTAGGATGGCGATGTGGCTTTAGAGAAACGACATTTTGTAACAGTAAGAGGAAATTACAAATAATATGATTTTAACTTGAATTCATGTTTTAAGAGGTCAATAGTGAAGACAAATTTATATTCAGCTGACATTTGAATAAAAGGTCAACCTTATTCAATCTCCCTCTGCCCAACAACTCTTCTGGTTTGAATCCTCGTGACTCCCAAGGAGAAACCTCTGTCTTTCTGTCATTGTTTACCCTAATTGCTCCCAAGATGTTGCTGTAAATAAGAATTAGTTCTTATTCAACTTTCCTGATAAAATAAGGCTAGCGGTAAAATAAAATGAAAGTTACATACTACTACTAATAATAATAACCTTTATTTTATAAAGCGCCTTTAAAAGCAGCTTCTCAAAGCGCTGTACATACATACAATTAACAATTTAAAAACATCAACAGGTAAAAGCAAGTTTAAAAAAATAAGTCTTTAGTTGACTTTTAAAAATGGCATAGGACTGTGCTTCCCTAAGTTCTAGAGGCAGAGAATTCCAAAGGACAGGTGC
>JACXGM010034786.1:0-11871 GCA_016801145.1 Umbra pygmaea | reverse complement strand
GGAGTGCACTAAGTAGTATGGACACTCAAGGTTAGGAGCAGTGGCCTTTACATTAAGAGATAGTAACCTACGTAGATAAGAGGTTGAGGTGACCTGCACGTGTTCTCTCATGAGACAAGTCACGAGTTGAGTAGAACCTTCTAGAAGGTATGTGAACAACAATGCAAAGGCTATATAAGTCAGTTCCATATGATCACTCTGTGCATTTCCCAGAACCCGTCTTGATGCCTTGTTATGATGACCCTGTTTCCGTAATGAGAAGTACTTAATTAAACATTCTATTATCTACCACAACCTGACTCCTGGAAACTATAATTTCAACGAAGATCTTACCAGCCTGAATTTAACGCTCAACACTACTGACAAAAAAATCTAAGAACACTGAAACAGTTCTCCAAACTTTTGACAATGACTGTATTCTTTTTGTTTACAACACCGGTTGTTAACCAAGCACATGATACAGTTTGGTTTGATATTTCATTGGGATCAAAAACAAACACACTGGTATTTGTGACAGATAACGATTTATCCTCAGTGCTGTCATCCAAACTGTGGGGTAATGTACTGTCTTATGGGATTTCTCTGCTACAAATATTAATATTTACTACACTAGGAAACATATTCAAATGTGATATTTTTTGTCAGAGTTGTGTTTGGCACAGAACCAATACCCTGAACTGGACCTGGTGCTTAAAATTAAGTGCCGGAAACGTCGGGCTGCTACACTGGAAAATAGACTTGTTAATGCTAAACAATAAGAGCATTAATTTAAGTTTCCAAGTAAAACGGTTACCAGGTCTGTCAGTCATGACTCTTCATGACAGGCTGCATGGTACAACCAGACCTACCAATTCGCAATGGAAAGCGACTATTATTGGTTACATGAAGAGTAAGCTTTTCATAAATGTCTTATTTCTTTCAGAGAAGAAAAACATGTAGCCAGCTATCTCTTTTCAAGTGTGCCTCGTTACCATAGATACATGCCATGCAACACTACAATGTCATACAAAAAAGCAATTATGTCATCATTTCAGATTCCAACTTTTAAAGAATGAATACACTATACATTGGAAGCAAGCACACTTTTCTTTGAACAAAACGTCTAGCAATGCGTTAAATTCATTGACAGGCATTGAAGACCATTTGTTTTGTAGCAAATTGAACTTCTGTGGGGCATGAAATTCAGGCACATTTGTAGCTCACATTCTTTTCTGTGTCTAGGAATATCCAAACTTAAATAATTGGATTATATTGAATGTCATATGTTTAACACCAAGTTTCAAAAAGTATTTTTAGAGCAGGGGTCTCCAACCCTGGTCCTGGATAGCTACCATATTGTAGGTTTCCTCTCCAATGGCAGAAAATGTAGCCTCATTCAGCCTATCAATTAACTATTAGAATCAAGTGTGCTATATTAGTGTTGGAGTGAAAACCATCATAGCAGTGTAGAAGAGCGGGTTTGGAGATCCCTCCATTAAAGGAACCACTCGCAGCATTGTTCCACACCCTGACCACAGGGCAACACAATATCTATAGTTACGCTGTTGTGGTGTGAGAAACTTTCCCAGGACCAGCTTGGCAAAGCTTCCCTGCGCCAGTTGGTGGAAAAGCACGTAGTCATACAAAAGCAACACATAAACAAAACAGGGATTTAGATATCTTACCATTTTCCTGAGATTTGTAAATGAAGCTGTTCATTTGGAGGTTTTTGTTGTACGCTGTTCCCAACAACACCAACTGTTATGATGGGTCAAAAGCATTGTATTACCTCAAACGTAGTGGCATTCCCAGAGTGGTTGGCCAAATGGGGCCACTGAAAATCTTTGGGTGGCACACGAACACCAAAAAGCCATAACAGAATTTCAGGAATTCAAATTCGTAATGTATACAGTAGGCTAGTTAAAAACTGTCAATATGAGAATTAAGGAATCACATACTGATATACTTTGGTTTCTTATTTTACAGTTAATGTTACTAATTATGTCATGTCCAGCCCAGTGAGTGCTGGCGTGGCATGGCCTGAGAGATGGATTCCGTATATTCTTTGAAGTATTTTCATGCATATTGTTTATTCTGCCTAGATTACGTATGATGTGTATTTTCCTTTAGTATTTATACCGATGCATTGCATTGTAGTGTTTGGTTGTTATTGTTGTTTGTGTATGTACCTTTAAGTTCATGTGACACCTCTCTCTGGTTTGGCCATTGCTAGGATAGGGTTTAGGTTAGGGTGGGTTGGTTGGTATCTTGTAAATCTGATTGATGATTATGTTCAGCCATGGTTGATTTAGCTTGTTAGTTCATTATATAAACGCTGGCCAAACTAGAGGGAGTTGTCGGACATTAAAATACTGTTACGTGTGTGCCGTTCATGTGTTCCCTGGACTTCAACCAATTACATTTTGTCACAATGGCCAGGACTGGATAAGGGCCATTGTGGCAGTTAAACTGATAGTGTGGTGGACCATTTAGTGTATGTGTACTTAGTAATATTATTTAAACTGTGTTAATGTATGTGTTTTGTTTATGTGCTGACCTCTGGGCACTGGGAGAGGGGTAGGCATTTGGTTACTCATTATGCATGAATGGTGCACTGGGTAAATTCCCAAACCGGCACATAATGAGTAATCATGATGTATATTTTATCCCAGTGTTCTGGAATGGTCAGCGCATGTTATTGTGAGATGCTTCTCCTGTCATCGAAGAGAGGGGAAACAGTATGGAGATTCTATTCCATTCCATTCGAGTCCTGTGTTGTTTTACTACTTTGTGAGTGTACATATTTGATTGAGCCTTCACCTCGTTATGTGTCATACAATATGCAGATGTCATTGTTTGAACAAGGCATACTCTGTATTTTACCTTTTGCATCTGTGCCACGTGAGAGCACATGCATGTATTATATAGAAATTGTGCAGTTCTGATGCACGGTGTATGTCAACAGTACCAGCTCAGAAATATTTCCATATTATCCCGTTCATTAAACATCAAGAATGCTCCTCCCGCATTTTGGTCTCCATTCCCTTCTCCACACAACCAACACCAACTGTGACACATGATCTCACTTTATCAGATCTGGTGATAGGTAAAGACATGTATACGTTGATACTGAAAAGTTCCAAAACAGACAAAATTTGTAAAGGAATTCCTGTTGTCATTTTGCATTTTTGTCATTTGATTTCCATGACACAATATCTACGATATCGACCAGGAGACACGTCTGGTGATCCTCTATTAATCGTTGATAATGGCAAATCCATGACTGCGCCAACTGTGTGGAATGTCTCAAGAGCTGTACATGCCACACTCCTTTTGCGTTGTTGCTGCATTGTTGCTGCCACTACTGCCTCGAGATTGGTATCAGAGTTAATTTTTTTAGGAGCATCGGTCTATGATCCTCTGACGCACACAAGCATTATGTCAGACGAAATATCATGGCCAAAAGTCAATGAGTGTGTATACATGGTTCCAAGCTAGATATCAATCAGTTGAGTTAACCAATTGTTCTTTTGGTATGTATTATGGATTTCAATGTTAATGTGTTCGATTGGATGGTGGGGTTTGTCTTTTCTGTTAATCCTATTCATGATGCATCACAGTGATAGACTTTGCAGCATTGAACAACGGTTGTATTGTAGGTGGTGTGTACAGTATATTGTTTGAAGTACAGACGAGGACACGGTAGCAAGGTACTGAGGAAGTCAGAGTTCGTCAAGTTATGGATTCCCATGCAAAAGATGACAGTCGTCTTGCCTGTGCAGGCCAGTGGTTGCTTAAGAGTTCATGCCTTTGGCTAGGTTTATTTATTATTGGTCGTACCCTCAGGGGTTTTAGCCAGGGCAGGATGGCGCAGGGCGGCTGGTGTGACCTTGGTCCGCTGATTTATAGATCAGGATCATTGGAGGGATAAGGTCTTTTCACATCACCCCATGTGTCCCCCGATCCCTCTCTGGGAAATCTTTATGTTTGGCTGCCGGTGCAGTTATCCATCTGAACTACACACGTTATGAGTACGGTATCCCAGGTCTTAGAGCGGGGGCATTCCGGCAACCTGAAAAAAATAGAACTGACAACGTCAGAGGTGGTCAATTCATGAATCTGCATGTATAAGATGAACTATCATGTTGCCTGTGCAGGCCAGTGGTTACGTGAGAATACATGATTTGGTCAGGGTGTAAGTTGTGTGCTACCGTCATCCTCAGATGTCATCAGGTGTGCATGCTTATGTACTAGATGGGTAGTCATCTATCCCGTCAGGATTCGAGGATACATGAGAATGCGTACATTTAGGGAGCCTAAAGTAACAGTATTTTGCAGTCAGTAGTCCTCTTTCTATTGTGCAGGTTTTGGTAACACTTTATTTTGAGAGTCAATCTCTAGATGCTCTACATATTATCTGCATACTGTCAACAATAACAACATTTTAACAAACTATCTACTAACCCTAACCCTAATCCTAACCTTAACCATTTCCCTTATGTTAAACCTAACCTTAACCATTACCCTAAAACATATTCTAAACTTACCCCTACCCTTAAAATACACAATTAGTTGCTTATCAACAGATGGTTTGTTGATAGTTTGTTGATAGTCATATCATCAACAAACTATCTGTAGAGCACATACAGATGGAATGTCAGACTCTCCAAATAAAGTGTAACCCAGGTTTTTATTATTCATTTACCAAGCTCATTGCTCAAAATAATTGTTGTTATCCTCAGTGGTCTGCGTGGCATCGCTGTAATGCATGACAGTGTACTACGTCATTGTAGTCAGTGGTTAGAGTCAGACTATAGGTTCTCTGACTTTCCCCAGACCTCCTGCTTGAGGCAGCACAAATTGACACATTGCTGCCCAGGATTTGCAAGAGTGTATGGCTGCAGCCTGGAGCCTCCCGTCTCATGCCCTCTCGTCTCATGCCCTCCCGCCTGGTGCGGTGCCTGAGCTTCTACTTTTCAAGCTAAAAGCTCACGTCCGGTCCGCTATTCTTCCTACTTTGGTGTTTTTTAACTAAACAGTAACTCTAGTCACACAAATTAATAAAATATTTAAAAAATATCTGTCTGTAAGATAAATGCATGCTAATAAATAACATACTTTAAAAAAGTCAAAGAGTAAAAATCGTATTTTACATGGGCTTAACAGCAAGGTTTCAGAGTGGTTAAAGTTAGGGTAAGGGGTTGGGTAAGGCTTATGGTTAATATATGGTTAAACTATATTTATTGCTGTACTTGTACAAATCGTATTTTACATGGACTTAACAGCAAGGTTTCAGAGTGGTTAAGGTTAGGGTAAGGGTTTGGGTAAGGCTTATGGTTAATATATGGTTAAACTATATTTATGGCTAAACTTGTAAAAATCGTATTTTACATGGGCTTAACAGCAAGGTTTCAGAGTGGTTAAGGTTAGAGTAAGGGGTTGGGTAAGGCTTATGGTTAAAATATATTTCTGGCTAAACTTGTTAATTTAACAATTTAAATGATTTTCAATTAATTGCAACAAACAAACTCATGAATTTAAATGTGACTTAATATGTATTCACATGTGAAAATAATTAGCGATTTCTTATTTTTGACCGTCTGAACTTACCGTTTGACACGCCTGGGCATGAGACGGGAGGGCATGAGACAGAGGCTCCAGGCTGCAGCCATACCCGACTCAGGATTTGGGCTAGATAAATCAGATTATCTATCCTGCCATGTTGCTCTCCAGCGACTCCTTCTGTCCAGATCGGGCACCTGTAAATTCAATTGCGGAAGTATAGTTGGTAAACGTAATCATCCTGTGCATGATCTGACTAAAGTCTTCCATGTTGGATGAGCAGTGCAAAAATAATTTGGCAGCTGGGTGACACGTGATTGGATGAATCATGTACCTTGCCCCTCGCCATCCCACAGATCTGTCCAAGGAGTTGCGGAGCTATCGACAAGGCAAGGATAGTGGGAATTAAGAAGCGAGGAAAATGGAAAAAAGATAATAAATAAAAATGTGTTATTCTTAAATGTCGTTACATATTGTGATTAGAAGCAATGTACACTATCTTACTATGGTGCTGAGGTTGCCCTAAGGTACAGAAATATTTTTCAAAATTAAGTTTTGTACATGTGTACATGTGATTTTCTTTTTATATTCATTAAAGTGTTGTTAATCTCATGTGGCGTTTTCTGTCTGAACTCATTTTTAATATATGTTTTTGTTGTAATACAGGGCTCAGCTGTGACAGTGGTATCTTCAAAGACACAGATACAATGGTGGCACCGAGCTAATCGAACATCAACAACCTGCTTACATCTGCGAGGTACATTTTGACCTAAATGCTTTTAAGCCACACCCCCTTGTCCTCTGGTTATGCAGTGAATGAAAGAGAGGAGCTCTTTGTCGATTACAGACAAAAGACGCTTTTAGAATTCATAATGCACATTCTCTGCCTGAAGGAATATACATCTTTGAGTGTGCCACATACACTTGTCTTCCGTGGGAGGATGATCTACCCAGTAGTTACTGGCCAGTTCCCATGGCTGGGAAATTACTTTTGCTCAGATCCAAAATATATTTGTAGGTCATGTTAGGGACATATCTCTGTCTTCTTTAGACTTTAATTTGGACGAAATCACTATCTGCTTGATTTTTACTTGCTAGGGTTAAAAAGATGCTACATTTATTGTTCTGTCCTGGAGCAAGACTTTAGTTACTTCTGAGCCAATGCTGAAAAAAAGGTACTGTGTTCAAAACTGTGTTCTCAGTAACCTGACCTGGTAAAATGAGGTTAAATCAAATGTTAATAGCTGCTCCATGCAGAAGATTATTTCACCACATGAGTTATATAGAATATATGTAATGTTTTTCTTTTGACATACATAATGCACATGGTACATGCATTATGGTACATGCAGTTTTCACCTTAGAATAATAACAAATGTTATACATTTCCAAAGCCAACAGCTTTGCACCTTCTTTCATTAGTATTCATAAGCATATTTATAAGCATCACCTACTGTGACATGTATGCCATTCATATTTTCATTGTTTACATTTTATTATTGTAATGCAGGGTGCAGATGTTAAAGGGACATGTGTCTCAGTCGAATTCAATGTTGAAATAAAGATATAAAATAGGGTGATCTCCTATGATGTACTCTTACTTGAATACAGAATGTCAGTAATCGACCCACCACTGGTAGCCCAGTCAATGAAACATCGTGCAAATATATTTTACCCCAAAACCATGGGCTTCATATTAAAACAAGCGTTTGGAAGGTATACAGTTCCCATCTCAGTCCGTTAGACATAAATTGATCTGTGATTGGATGGTTGCTAAAGTGAATACAGTTTAAAGGACAGAATGTCGAATAATTATTTCACATAGGAAATTATCTTGTCCTATTGTGCATGGGTTTGCCTATAAGAACGCTACCTAGCCCTGTAACTTTTTTATTAAATTAACCCTATTGAATACATCTACATTGTCATCAAAAGGAAGATGGATGGTCACAAGCCATCAAACATAGCCGAGCTGCTTTCATTTTTACACCAGGAGTGGCATAAAATTGCCAACATCAATGTGAATGACTGGAGGAGAGCATGCCAAGACACATTCATTATTATTATTATTATTATTATGCAATTATTTTATTTCCACCAAATATTAAATTCTGAACTCTTCCTAAGTTAACACATCAGTATTTTCTTTCAAATTTAAAATAATAGTTTTCTTTGCATTATTTGAGTTCTGACAACACTACAAATAAATGCTGACAATAGAAACCACAAGCTGACAAGAGAGGTTGAGCTCAACCTCTGGTATTTAATGATTACTAATGATAATTATCTCCACAATGATTACAACAAAACACTCTTAAGGAAGTAGGAGGTAAAAAAGTGCAGAAGGACATAGGGAGGGTGTCAAATCAAAGGAACAATGTATACACAGTAAAGGCTCTGAACCTCTCTACACCTCTTACCTGAGACACTCTAAACCTGTCAGTCTAACCTATCTGCTACATTTAAGCAACAGGGTTACATCCACTCACATATAACAACATAGTATATAACAATGCCTATCTACAGGTGAGCGGAAACTCCAGGGTATCTTGTCTAGCCCTTCTCCCAGAAAATCTAGATAAATCCGACAGCAACACCAACTTCACAACCTCTGCACCATCAAATACCAATCTAAGCTTCTTTATGGTGACAGCAGAACCCGCCCACCTCATCAAGAAAACTCACCACGCCAGCGACAGAAACAGAGCGAACTAGGGAACTAGGGAACAGAGATTTGTAGAGATGTTAAGGAACTTTTCTTTGTAGCCTCAAAACTGCACAAAGGATCATTCCTCTTTGGTGTTCAAGAGGATCAGGTTAAACTTAGAAATACTGGAGTCAGGACATTTCAAAGCTTTCAATATTTTACAGCCCTTCATTTTCACTGTGATGCATCCAAGATGTGATGTGTTGCTGTTCTCAGTCAAATGCCAAATGGTAGAATGGCAATTGCCCATTATAGTAAGACACAGGTCCAAGGAAACCTAGTGTAGTGCAGCGATGCCCATTTACTCAGCATTCGTCTCTACCTACAATGACCTACTGCCCTAAAATAGCAGCCAATCTTTCCAATTCACTGACCCATTACAACAGAAAGTGTTCTACTGGCTTGAATGGGATCCAATGAGAAGAGACCCCCCCTGCTGCACTTTGGAAAATGTGGTTTGATTATACCAGATATCTCATCCACAATGGTCTCAATTATAAACAGGCCCGTCTTCTTCTACTGATATGCTGGCATCTTATATCCATTTAGGTTTTGCTCAGTGTCTTCCTCAAAAACTCTCTTCCAGCAAATGGTGGCTGAACACCTGTCTTCCCAAGGTAGTTGGGGGGGAAACATTCGGGTCATAATGGATTATTTCAGGAAATCTCTTTTCACTGCAGTCCAAATAGCGCTGACCATTAGTTCTACGGGGATTAAATCTGTCAACACTGGTTGGTGGAGTGCATCCACATGTGCCGAAAGAGTTGAGTTGAGTCTAGCCTAGCGAAACAGGTATTCACCCAACACCGGCATCAGAGCTAAATTATGGAGTGGGACAATTCTTTTTCTCATTGTACTATAACCCCAACCCCATTTTAAATACTGTACATATATTCTTTGTGTATGTTTTATGCCAATACACAGTAAAAAACGTCAGTGTTAAATTAACACTGTCAGTGTTTATATAGGTACAGTGAACCTATATACGCACTGAAGAGTGTTAATTTAACACTTAGGGTGTTGATTTAACACCAACGTTTTTACTGTGTAGGTTGGCATCCACTAGCAGCATCTAACATAGCATTTAACATTGCTAGATATGTGTACATATACTTGGTTAATACATTTGTTTTTCCTCCTGATATTGTACAATCCATGATGCCAACCCAGATACAGCTGGCTCTGATAGAACAGAAGGACTAGCACACTGCCAAGCTACATGCAGACTAGTTGGAAGGGCCGATGTAATCCCACATCAGTTCAACACAGATGGACAGCCTGGTGTAGCATGCAGGGTCCTAGGCTTGAGATCCCGTCAAACTGCTCGAAATGTTATCCATCACAGCAATCTAAAACCTCACTGGTGACATTGCAGAGAATGTCCCACTCCCTAAGCAGACACAACAGTCAGTTAGGTTGTCCTCCTTCATCTCTCACTCTCACGACGTTCTCAGGGGCATTACTATTCGGTCACTCAGTATTGCACGGAGATGGTTCACAGTAGGCACTGTCAGCTACATGTACTCCTGTGAGACCAAAAACCTTGGCAGATTTCCTCCAGGATCACCAGACCCTGTCCCTTTCTTTGTTGATCCTCCTGCCCATTTCCCCTAAGTCTGAGTCAGGCTGCAGTGCCTCTGTGGACATTACTTCAAATCGTGTGAAGAAAGAGAAAATTCAGAAAGGAAAACCTCTATCTAACCATTGTGAAAATACAGTTTTAAGTGTCTCGTTTCTTTATTTTGGTTAATACAAATATAATAAACAAATAAGGTACATTTGGATTACTACAATGTGCTGTTGCTATACCCCCTGAAGGGGCAGTCTGACCTGAGTAGTCCGTTGTTCTGAATCGATGGCAAGAATCGATGTTGAGAAAATGGGAGAAAATGCCCTCATTTCTTCAGGGCGAACAGCACCTCCTATTTTTATAGCATACAGTACATACTGTATATAATATATACACACGTGTTCAAATGACATGTCTTTTTTATCTCAAAATGGATATATAATTGACCATTTATTGCGCATGAATGATCTTTTCACTCCAAGACACGACATGCTGTTTGGTTAGTAGGCTCAGTATAGTTGATTGCGGCCAGAACTATTTACACCCTTGCAGTATTCATTTAAAATAAACTCATTTCTTCCACCAGATATTAGACAAGACAAACTGCTGAATTAATTTGTCTTACTGAAGCTTAAGCTTGTTATTGTAATTCAGAAGAGAACAAAAAAGGAATTAACAAAATGATTGGCAACTATTGGATTGCATATACTTTGGCAAAGGTAATTGTAGTTCTTGTAATAATCCATGAGATTCTTTAATATATTCTGTTCATCGAGACCTGCTCAAAATAATTAAGGGAACACTCAAATCACAGATGACCGAAACATATTAAAAATCTAAAACTGTACATTGTGTAATTTGTTGAGAACAAAATGACATAACAGCGGTCACTAGAAATGAAAATCACCAACCAATTGAGGACTGGATTCAAACTCACACCAAGATCAAAGTAAACAACAGAAATGGATGAGTGTAGTGACCAGTCCAGTTTCTGAGACAGCAACTCTGGGGAACTTAAAGTCTTTGACCCTCTTTACTGTGTCTCTGTTTTTGAGGATTGGTGCTTGTAGCCAGGTTGACATTGATGGAGATGTTGTTGCCATGGCATCACACCACACAATATCAGGTCTCTGACTATTTACTGTCCCATCACCATTGTTGACTAGGTCTAGCTATCTCAATTCGGTTGTCAGCAAAATAACAATTTATGTAGTTAGCAAAAAAAGACTTAATTGTACTTGAAATGTAATTTATTCATACTAAATACACTTCTAATATATTATTTTGGTATGCAGGGGCGCTGCCAGGAATTTTGGGCCCCATGACAAAAGAATCAAATTGGGCCCCCTCTGTGCAGCTGTCACCATATCATTTTTTTGGGGCCCCTGTCAGTCATTGGCCCTTGGAATTGTCCTAATTCCCCCCCCCTATACGGCGCCCCTGTTGGTATGTATATTTTGAAAGAATACTTCAACTATGCTTACAGATATTGAATTAATACTTATGGTTAAACATAAGTGTACTAGAAATATAATACTGGATACTGGAGTATAATTTAAATATACTTTTTTTACTTGAGACCATAGGAGAACAAGGAGTCTGTCAGGGGCCTAAGCACCAAATGCAACCATTCAAAGCATTTCATGGCTACAGACGTACAAGAGTGCTGCTGGATAGTAGCTTATTCATATAGGAATGTCGCCTTTGTGTTCTTGGGCACTGAAACTACGGTGGTGTGCTTGAAGCGAGGTTGTTTTTTTACATAATACATTTGCAGGAGTTAAAAAATGTCTGTGAAGACAATTGACCTATCGCCGGCCCCTCCCCCAAAACTGCCATTGTCCAATCACACAACATAGCAACCGTTACAATGTGAGCAGGTCCGACAAAAATTGACTCCAAGCAGGATGGTAAAGCGGTGCGCCAACGGCATTTGTAAATCGGACATTAGATACCCCGAGAGATTGTCTGGAGGAGTTGTGTTCTTTCCCTTCCCAAAGCCGATAACACAACGTGAGCGGTGCCTACAATGGATAAAACAGTGTGGACGGCT
>JACXGM010034785.1:0-11871 GCA_016801145.1 Umbra pygmaea | reverse complement strand
GAAATACAATACAAAATGGCTGACATACTGGCCGACCCAATGGTTCAAAGACTCACGATAATTTCACAATGTCATATTTCCTGAACCGTACATGCTAGAAAGTAATGTTTGGTACCATTGGAAGCCTATTTTCCTATACTTGCCATATCGGAGTACCCTGTCCCATCGTTGCTTGCAACTATATTTATTATTATTATTACTATTGTCATTACTATTTTAAAATTCTTATATTGTTGTAATTCTTGTTTTTAAGCCCACTGCATAGAAACGCCGAGCCATGTCAAAAAGAATTTCTCTGCATAGGATGATGTATGTTATTCAATGCATATGATAAATAAACAACTTTGACTTTGACTTTGACTAAAAGTTGTTCTTAGGCACAATGCAACTAAGAGTGCAGGAAAACAGCAGTGGTATTGGTAATATGTTATTATTATACTTTTGTATTTGCAGGTATGAACCAGCTACTGCCATCGTGGTCACTGAATGGCTGCTGGTTTGAGTGAAATGATCCTGATATCATTCTGACAGTTATGCAAAGGCTATTTTGTACAATATGCACTCTGTGATATCACTCTGTGAGATATGATACTGTTTCTATCTATGATACTGCTGATATAAATACACATCCAGCACAAAATCAACTTGCATATAATCACTAATACACCACACCTATATATATATAACCTATATATATATATATATACAGTCGTGGTCAAAGGTTTTGAGAATGTAACAAATATTAATTTTCACAATGTCTGCTGCTTCAGTGTTTATGATGGCAATTTGCATATACTCCACATCTTGAAGAGTGATCAGATGAATTGCAACAATAACAATGAACTAAAATTGAATGAATTGAACAATAACAATGAACTGAATTTAACAATAACAATTAACTAAATCCCCCAAAAAAAGGTGAGAGAGTTGACGATGACGAAGCTGGAGATCACTCTGTCATGCTGATTGAGTTAGGATAACAGACTGGAAGCTTTAAAAGGAGGGTGGTGCTTGAAATCATTGTTCTTCCTCTGTCAACCATGGTTACCTGCAAACAAACACGTGTTGAAATCATTGCTTTGCACAAAAAGGGCTTCACAGGTAAGTACTGTATATTTCTGCTAGTAAAACTGCACCTAAATCAACCATTTATCGGATCATTCACAACTTAAAGGAGCGAGGTTCAACTGCTGTGAAGAATGCGTCAGGGCACCCAAGAAAATCCAGCAAGCACGGATCGGGGCACCACCAGTGTAGAGCTTGCTCAAGAATGGCAGCAGGCAGGTGTGAGTGCATCTGCACACACAGTGAGGTGAAGACTTTTGGAGGAAGGCCAGGGGCCTCTTTCATAAATCTACAGTATATACTGTAGATGCAGAAGTTTAGAATTTCAAATCCCTCGTAGGGATATCGTTTTTGTAATTTTATTTGCATTAGGCCTATTCATTAAATTAGAAATGTAGAATGCATTTTTTTATTTAAATAAAGCCTTGTTTGTTTTAGTACTGTTTTAAAAAAGGGAAGAAATATCGTAGACTATCCTTTATCTCCATACTTCGTTCTACTAATTCAATAAACCAATGGGTGTGTAGCCTACTCTAGAATGCTGTTCCAGAATGCATTCCTGAATCCTGTGTGAAAAGTTGTACAGTAAGCTATTTATACATTATATCAAAGTAAGTTTCACTTTGCAAGACAAAAATGGGTAATGAACGAGATTGTGTTTGTAAGTTGTTCTACTTTATACAGTATGAACCAGTAGCATAACCAAAGTCCCTCGCCAACCAGAGTCCCTCTGGTTGAGTCTATACATTACCTTTCAAATACTTTTTAACACATTTGTCGGCTATTGTCACGATTATAAAAATAGGCAGGAGGCAGATCAACATAGACAGCATTTAGTTTTGAAAGCAATAATGTCTCGTACAGGTAACAGTATGAAATAGTTGACATAGATCTAAACATAAAACAGGCTTAAATACCCTTACAGGTAGTCCTAATAATTATCTAATGGAAAACACCTGCATGCATAAAACAGCATAAAGAAAAAAGACTGCAGGCATACACTGTTTTAGAATTGGGCCTGAAACCTGAGTTCGGTCTGACCCAAGTCAGCTCAGATGAGTCCCGAGTCCAAGTTCAATGTAAAAAAAGTCTCAGTGGGGCAGCGAACCACAGTCTCCAACTCCTCAGACAAGGAACATACAACTTACGCCATTGAAGCAGTAAAGAGCAGCATTGCTTTTTAGCATTCAAACTTTATTCTGTTGGTGTGTGCGTTGATGCTCCAGTATTGCTCAACATGTGGTTTGCTGTTTGGTTGACTGTGGTCTCTCATGTTACTCTGGGCTTTACTTCGGGACTGTCTTTTTCTGCTCTAGTTCAATATCAGACAATTTTAAAGTAAATCAGTTTCTTAATATACTATCTACAAACATTACAACATAATTTATGTCATATAGAATGTTGTCACTGTCAATGCATCTGAGAATAACTGAGAGTACATTTTGTCCGCTTCTGTATTAGTCTGCACTTGAAATACCACAAGGTCCAGAATTCTAAGCAGAATTAGTGCCTTCCCCCTAGCAAGTCACTTCCAGTGATGCTCAACATAGCCTAATCCCATTAGCAAGCTCCAGCTGCGGCTTGGGCATTCCCTTTATGACAAAAGAACGCCCATTGGGCTTTCCTGGTAACGTTTTATTTACCAATCGTGTTTGCAAGTTCAAATCCAGATGGACACATTGTGTGTGTTTTGTTTTCCATTGCAGCGTGATGCAGACAATAGATTTTAATTTTGTATCATTACATTAATCATAAGCCTTACCTAAGCCCTAACCTTAACCACTCTGAAACCTTGCTGTTAAGATGATTTTAAATATATTAAGAATACTATTTACTGAAATGCTACGTCATGATGCTTCCAAATGAAATATATTAGTTTGGAAATGTGCTGAGAGACACAAAAAAAGATAAAATTGTGTCCGTGTACACAAATCAAGAGATAAATATTTTGTGACTACATCACAAAATGCCGTGAGACTGTGTCGGTTAATAACCTCATGCCTAACCTTAACCGTCAATGTTGTAACATAATTAATTCGAACACTATGGAATAAGTGTTCCGGGGCATTCCAGTTTGCGGGAACCCCCACCAGCACGAGAACGCCCATTTGTGGCTTGGATGATATTGAATCCCATGGCTTAGTTAGCTATTCACCTTATCTAGTAACATTCACAACTGGTCACAAAATTGTCCGGGGTCTATATGACCTATCTTGCTTCAGTAAGTACAGATTGAACAATGATCTGTCACAGATAAGTTTTGATATGAAGTTGTAATTATCACACAATATGCATGAACACAAGATATATGCTAGTTGGCACTGTATCAACCACCTTTTACAAATACGTTAGAGAAGCCGGTGACCTAGATACTATAAAGCTACCACCTAGCTAGCACCAATTGATACAGATTGAGCAATATTCTGTCAACTATATATATTTTTTTATTTAGGTCGAGTTCATCCAAGTGTATAAAAACAATACATGCTAGATCATGCTAACTGGCTCTTTACACCCGCTACTTCCAGGTCGACTAAATACAGTTAGTAAACTTACCATATCTTTGACTGATACAATCCATCACCAAATCCTCCAAAGTAGATCGAGAGCTATACCACCTAGCCAGCTCCAATGATCACTTTTCATTTTACTGGACATCTCTGGACACCTGAGGTGGCTGTCTTTGGAAAAACAACACACATTGAGTTGTTTTCAAAGTCTGACAGTTTGGGTCACATGACCAGCACAACGATTTTGATGTGTTAAGGGATCCGGAGAGACCTCATCACTCATTTGTGTCGAAGTAGTAAAATAATAATAATTAAATTACTGTTGAAGTGTCCACAACATGTATTATTTACCACTTTATTGCTGATCTTTTTGAAGTTGATTAGTATACCTGATCAGACAGATTGGGGAACACATTCAGAGAGCAGTCAGTGGAGATTTACCTTCTTCTAGACGACCTGACTGTGGATAAAGAACAAGAGGTTGAGGGATTTGAGGACTGCACTCTGAAACTCACACACACATGATAGCCTCCCAGATCCCCCTCAGCCCCTTCATACCATCCTCCAGTACATGGATGGCCAGCTGTCACCACGACCCTGCCTGCTGTGTTCGTACCCTGCTGAACCATCATTCCTGTCTTCAAACTCCAGTGCTCAGTCTTCTGCCAACCCATGTGGTTGAAGAGCTGTTGGTATATGCAGTACATGTTTCACTAGCATCTCAAAGTAAAACCACATAGAGATAATCAGTTCGATTTGATAGATTAGTCAATTAAGTTGTCTTACAGCCAAGAGCATTGAATTTATAAACCGTACAGACAACATAAATATGACACACATGACAACCTCATAGACAAATGGTGCTGCAAAATTATATTTCTTATATTGTTGTCCCTATAGGTCTTCTGCACTGTGAAATTGTACTATATTTTAGGCTGTGCTGAGCATTACTTGTGTTATCCTTGCCCATAAAATACTGATTTATTCATGAACCCTTATGAACATGTGGATTTATACTTTTGTATTGTTCCTCCTCCGAGGTCAATTTGCCAGTAAATCTTCACCAAAAGGAAATTATTCAAACTACTGGTTTTTAAATGGTTATTTTTCACAACATTTCATTTGAACTCACACAAACTATTACATTTATTGTTGTAGCATAATAATAATATATAATTTTTATACAATTACGAAGACATCATGTGACAATTAAAAACACACACGTTAGCATTGAACCGGATGAATAATTGACCTAGATATAAAAGTTCTGACAGAAAACACCACGTTGGATTGAACAATACTTTAATCAATTCAAGTAATATACTACATACACAACTTGTTATACACACCCACATTATTATTCTCTCCAACTGTTATACAAATTTTAACTTGTTATACTTCACATTTGTTATACTTCTCAAATGTTGTATTTCCCAACTTAGTTGTTCAGGCAAATGGTTAATAATCCTAAGCAATGAGCCTGGCACACAAGCAAATCCCCACATTAAACCAAAATCATAGAAAACCAAAGATACTCAGACTGCACCAAATTGGTGGAGGAAGGGGAGGGCAGGAGGGCAAACTAAAGCAAACACAGACTTCAGCAGGTAAACCCACTAACATATAAATATGCTGCCTGAATACCATGTGACTATACTACTGCTGATAGGACTACTCTATCAGCTGATTGACGGACACCATCTCACATGAATTTCTGAGCTGTGTGGGGTTGGCGGTCAGCTCTCCTTATGGGCCGACTGGGCAGTCACCCATGACAACACCGTACGCATGGATGGGGGGACGGAGGCTTACCCCCAGGGAGAATTCAACATGTACTCCTCAGATGGGTGGAGGTGGAGTTCTGGTGTGAGGATGTTGATTTGGAAGCCCTGGAAGGGGCTACCTTTCCAGAACCCAGTGTTTCCCAGTCTCTCTTTTACCCTGCTTTCTAATGTGGTTTGGGGCTTTCCTGATTATATAGCTCAGGCCCACACCCAACCTAACCAGGCTACCAGTCCCGCAGCCCAGGTCCCCACAACGCCAGTGCGTTCCCCAGCCTGGTCCACAATACACCGCTGGCAAGCATGGAATCCTGGGTACACACTACATCGCTAAGTACTCCAGCCCAGGCCCCCACACCACAAAACTTTCTGCCATCTTGCTTTTCCACTGGTAAGAATGTTCCAACATTAAGAATGTTGTTGGCCTTTCCAATTAAAAAACTCCAGTCTGTCCATGGTCCAGTGCATTTAATACAGTATCCAGAAAAGCTAATTAGCACACATCCTTGCAAATGTTGCTGCTCTACTCAGTTTCAAACATTTAGTTAGAAAAATTTAGTTTTGAAACTGCTGCATTTATGGAAGGGACTAGTGAAATATGTCACTGGGTATTTGCAAAGAACCGGAAAAACTTCATGAACAGTAGTGTCATTTTCTAAAGACAGGAAAAATCATGACACCATTTTCATTTACCAATACACCTGATAGTAACATTGTTAAATAAATCATTTGGGCTCAGAAATCAAGGACAACCATGATGAAGCAGTAGTGTAACTTGTGACATGATTGGTATGATCAATTTTACAATGTGAAGCATGACTACAATCTCAGATCTTGCTCCCTCAGTCAATAATACACAGCATGATGCAGAACTAGAAAAATTCAAATCCCACACTTCCTATGCCTAAATGTGTATAAAACATCTATTTCAGACTGAAAACGTCACATTGAGATTACCAACACTTTAATAAATGTAAAATGACATGACATAAACGTTTGTGTACAATTCAATTGTTTGTAGTATGGCTCTGTACCTTCAGGCAACCACACCAACATTGTAAGATAGTGTATATACATTGCTTCTATTCACAACATGTAACAGCCGTTATGAATAACAATTATTGTGAGCGATGAGCTTGGTACGCAGTACCAAAACCCAGAAACCATTGGAACTTCCCATTTCATAACGTTTGTTTCCCTAAACAAAACTCCCCAACCAAGCTTGCATCCTCATGTAACAGTGAAGCCCTACAGCCGATGAAACGGTACAGGAGTATGCATACCTGACGTACCCCTGAGGATGACGGTAGCTACAAATTACACCCCAACCAAATCATGCACATGCAAAATGAATAATGATATGAACAAAGTAGTCTATTCATGTCCTAGGTTGCCGATAACCGGAACAACCGGGCAAATCGGACCTCATTTTGCCCCCGCTCTAAGACCTGGGATACCGCGTTTGTAAAGCAAATATAAATTTATAAACAGCCGCGCCCAAACATACAGATTACCCAAACAGGGAAGGAGGAAGCATATGGAACAATTACTATACATGCTCCAGCCGATGATCCGGATCCCGAGTTAAGGGATGAACCTACACCAACAGCCTGCAACACCGCACCCTGGCTGAAATCCTGAGGCTACGACCAATTATTACTATTAGTATTATTATTATTATTATTATTATTAACCCTTGTTTAACACAAATCATGTATTCATGTAACCGCGGCCTGCACATGCAAGATGTATGATCATCTTATACAGGAGAATTCATGAGTTGATGACCTCCGAAGTTAACCGGAACAACCCACCCATACGATCCAGGCCAATCAGACCGCCTTTTTCCCCAACTGTAAAACTTGGGATACTGCATTCAAATTGGGAGGCATGGGGAACAGGTTACCAGAAAACCAGAGTCAAAGGGATGAAGCTACAACAACAGCCTGCAACGCCGCACCCTGGCTGAAACCCATGAGGGTACCACCAGTAAGGAATGCATCACGAAGATATTAATATAGACAAGTCCTAGTAATGAACCATTTACACAGAGTCTGTGTGTGCTGTGCAGTCAAACAGTAGGATATATATTATAATATTTAAAGCCTTAATGAACCCTATATATAGTATCTTGCAAAGTGAGTAAATAATTATACATTTTCATTGAAGAAATTACACTTTGCAACAATCTAAAGTTGTGAGTGTTCAGCTTGGGGACTGAGAGGATCATAACTGAGAGGATCATGCTCTGCTTCACTATGTCACAGTACATATTGGTATTCATCGTTCACTCAATGAACTGTAGCTCCCCAGTGCTGGCAGCACTGATGCAGGCCCAGACCTTGACACTCCCACCACCATGCTTGACTGTAGGCAAGACACATGCTTGACACCATCTGAACTAAATAAGTTTATCTGGTCTCATCAGACCATAGAACATGGCTCCAGTAATCCATGTCTTTTGACTCTTTTGTGCATCATCTTTAGAAGAGCCTTCCTTCTGGGATGACAGGCATTCAGATCAATTTCATGCAGTGTGCGGCGTATGGTCTGAGCACTGACAGGCTGACCCCCCACCCCTTCAACCTTTGCAGCAATGCTGAAAGCACTCATACGTCTTTTTCCCAAATAAAACCTCTGGATATGACGCTGAGCACGTGCAATCAACTTCTTTGGTCGAACAAGGTGAGGCCTGTTCTGTGTGAAACCTGTTCAAATAAAACTGTTCTATGGTCTTGGCCACCATACTGCAGCTCATTTTCAGGGACTTGGCAATCTTCTTATAGCCTAGGCCATCTTTATGTAGAGCAACAATTCTTTTTTCAGATCCTCAGAGAGCTCTTTTCCCTGAGGTGCCATGTTGAACTTCCAGTGACCAGTATGAGGGAGTGTTAGAGCGAAAATACGAAATATAACACACCTGCTCCCCATTCACACCTGAGATCTTGTAACACTAACGAGGCACATGACATCGGGGAGGGAAAATGGCTAACGGCACAATTTGTACATTTTCACTTAGGGGTGTACATTTTCACTTAGGGGTGTACTTACTAGATTTAATTTTTAATATTTATGATTATTTATTTTTATCAGCTATAGTGAGAAAAATGTTTGCTGAGGTGACTAGATGCACTAAAATTATTCTGTAATCCACATTTGTAGATTTTTATGCAGTAACGCTCTGGGTGCAGCACCGCAAAAAACACAGCTATGACGGTGGGCAATAGAAATGCAAGCAGTCTGTGTAGGTGAGGTGGCGAAGATCTGTGTGTAGATGGCCTATCGATGTGAACACACATACAGCTAGCAGTTGTAATATTACCCAACTCATCACGAGTATGGATGTTCACACACGGATGATACTCGTTCTCGGAAAAAGTACATTATTTGCGTGAGACATGTGGGTTCTTGTCATGCCATGATAACTCATAAGCTTCTGGCCAAAATAGGTCATTAAATTATTAACGTCTGTCAAAGCCATCCTGACCGTCTGCTTTGGTTAATAGATGTAGGATTTGAATACCATAAATGCAGCTGAGTATCACTAAAGGCATTCACACATGTCTTTCGTACAGAATATCCCTTACAACTCCCATAGAGGGGGTAAAACAGACAGACCTAATTTCCGGGGTAATTAGTGACTGAGACCTGTAGTTACCCGCTGAGGTAGCTAGGTCAGGATATGGAAATATACATATATATGGAGTAAAATTACACTGTTCCACAGCGTCTGTCTAAATGAACAATTTAAAGTTGTGCTCAAATGTTTGCATACCCCTGGAGACTTGGTAATAGAGATACCATTTTCAAAGAAAACATGAGTGCGCAGGTAAAAAATAATAATCATTACTCATGGGATACATATTCAACTGTAGGTCATAACAGAATGGCACAATCATAATAGAAAACATTGCAACAAAGAAAAATATAAAATTACCCCTGTTCAAAAGTCATACCCTCAGTTCTCAATACGGTGTATTGCCCACTTTAGCGTCAATGACAGTGTGCAGTCATTTGTGATAGTTGTCTATGTGGTCTCGAATTCTTGCAGATAATATAGCTGACTATTCATCTTGGCAAAATGCCTCCAGGTCATGCAAAGTCTTTTGGTCATCTTGCATGAACCGCACGTTTGAGCGCTCCCCAGAGTGGCTTGATGATATTAAGGTCAGAAGACTGTGTCCACTCCAGAAGCTTTGACTATTGCTGCTGTAACCACTGGAGGGTCAACATGGTCTTGTGCTTAGGGTCATTGACATGCTGGAAAATCCAAGAGCATCCCATTTGCAGCTTTCGTACTTAATAATGTGAATTGTCTGCCAGTATTACAGTGTGCCCGAAGCTGTGAGGTGTGTAAAGGAGTGGTTGGGAAAATTGTAACTGGGCTTTTTTGTGGCACTGGTGAAGTAAAGGCTTCTTTATGGCAACTCCACCATGCAGCTCGTATTGTCAAACTGTGCTCCTTGAAACATCCAAACTGTCTTTTTCCAGAGCAGCCTGTATGTCTTGCAAGGTTACCAGTGGTTTTTTCTTTGTATCCCGAACAATTCTTCTGGCAGTTTAGCTGAAATCTTTCTTGGTCTACCTGACCTTGGTTTGGTATCAAGAGATCCCTTAATCTTCTACTTCTTACTAAGTGATTAAACAGTACACACTGGCATTTGCATGGCTTTGGATATATTTTTATATCCATTTCCAAATTTATGCAGTGCCAGTAAATTATTACGCAGGTCTTTTGACAATTTTTTTCCGCTCCCCATGGCTCAGTATTTAGCTTGCTCAGTGCATCGACGTGAGAGTAAACAAACTCATTGACTATTTATACACAGACACTAATTGCAATTTAAAATGCCACAGGTGTGGGAAATTGACCTTAAATTGCCATGCTAAAAATACCCAATTTCTGCCAGAGTATGCAAACGTATGAGCACAACTGTAGTTGCAAGACCTGCATCCCCAAAAATGCAGACATAAATGGTGAAACACGAGACCCAGTAATAGTTACGTAGTAACAATTGCTAGAAAGATACTTTATGAATCCACCTTATAATAACAAGCCATTTGACTCTGAAAATACAAATACCACTGTGGCAGCAATGAAGGACCCGACACCCAATTCCCAACACAACCAACTGGTTTAAACCAAACCTACGTTTTCCCGCTCAAATGGTAAATGGACTGCATTTATATACCACTTTTTCTGACCAATGGCCAACAAAGCGTTTTACAGAGCATCACATTCACACATTCATACACCGAAGGCGGTGTCAGCCATGCAAGGCGCCAGCCAGCTCGTCGGGAGCAGCTGTGGTTAGGGATCTTGGTCATGGACACCTCCACACCTGGTCAGGAGGACCCGGGGATCGTACCACCAACCTTCCGGTTGCTAGACAACCTACTTGACACACTGCCGCCCCATAACTACTAAAACCCAACAACCGAGCCTGACTCGACAACATTGCACATTAAAATTGAGTTTAAGCCCTTGAGCGCCCTGGCATCTTAAAAACGCTACATAATTACCATATGACTACATGGTTAATAGGCGTACTGCCATCAGCTGAAGAGGACAGATACACGTCTCACTTGGGTTTCCTCTCTGAACCTGCTGTGTTATTATTGTCAAATTCTTGCATGTTCTACTGTGTGTTCCTCTAGCATGTAGCACCCCTTTAACATTTATTGAACACATTTTCATGTAAATTGAATTGCATTTCTTCAGTTAATGTGCTTTTATATTCATATTCATGTTTTAACTAATACCATAGCTAATAATTGTAGTTTTAAACAACTCAAACATTGGAATTTGAAAAGGGTAATGGAAAAACATACACACATCCATTTGACATATTGGATACAGTAAGTAATTTAATAGTGCTGCCAGAGATTTGGTATAGATAAATCAGATTATCTATCCTACCAAGTTGATCTCCAGCGACTCCTTTTGTTCAGATCGGGCACCTCTAAATTCAATCACAGAAGTATAGTCGGTGAACGTAATCATCCTGTGCATGATCTGAGTAAAGGCTTCCGTGTTGGGTGAGCAGTGTGAAAAGAACGAGCTCGGTCGACATGTGGTTGGAAGAACCAAATGCAAGCCCCTCGTCATCTGACAGATCTGTCCAAGGAGTTGCAGAGCTGGTGACAAGGCAGGGTTAGTGGGAATTGGGAAGGGAGGATAATCAGGAAAAATATCATAAAGAAAAAGAAATACAGTGCGTATTCGGCCCCCTTGAACATTTCAACCTTTTGCCACATTTCAGGCTTCAACCATAAAGATATAAAACTGTATTTTTTGTAAAGAAGCAACAATAAGTATGGGCAGACATTTGTGCCACCACAAACTGAATTTGTATTCTTTAACTTGAATAATTGAATTTACAAACTGAATCTGAATAGCACAATTTGAAATTGAATTTATTAATTTGAAACTGAATTACAATAAAGTTGAAACTGAATGTAATATTTTGAATTTGAATTCAGTTGCATTGAAAATTCAAATATATATACTTTAA
>JACXGM010034784.1:0-11873 GCA_016801145.1 Umbra pygmaea | reverse complement strand
AGAAGTTGTGCCCATTCAATCAAAAGAGCATTTGTGAGGTCAGACTTCAGACCCTGATGTTGGACGAGAAGGTCTGGCTTGCAATCGCTGTTCCAGTTAATCCCAAAGGTGTTTAATGGCATTAAGGTCCGGGCTCTTGTCAGGCCACTTGATTTCCTCCATACCAAACTCATTTAACCATGTCTTTAAATACTCTGCTTTGTGCATACGGGCACAGTATGCTGGATCAGGAAATAGCCTTCCCAAAACTGTTGCCAAGATTGAAAGCACCAAATTGTGTAAAATGTATTTGTATCCTGTAACATTAAGATGATCCTTCTCTGGAACTAAAACACCCTGAAGAACAGCCCCACACCATTATCCCCCATCCACCATTAGTAAGGGTTTTCACAAACTGTACTTTTGGCTACATAGTGCATATTGCCAATACATGTGAAATAGAGCTGTATCCAGGTAGGCCAAATTGTGTGCCTAAGTAAAGCTCTAATCCATGGTGTACAGTATAAACATCTGCTCATGCCTATTGCCTAATTATAAGTCTGTATGTCCATCTCATGCTGAAGATTTGGACTGTGTCATGCAAAAAGATTTCCAAAACATCACACAACTTAAAGAAACTAAAATGTCAACTTTGATACATGTACTTTTAGATTAGCAATGTCTGCATTGGTTAAGAACACGTGTGTAAATGTGAGATATAATTATAGCAACTTATGAATATGGTACTTTATCCCCAGTAAAACACAAACATTATAATGTGACATACAAATAACAAGCAACCACACAGCTTGCAAGAAATGCTAGTAAAAAGGTCTAGAACCTGTAGAGAACCATATCATCCAAGTTGTTATTCTATTTCAAGAGGTTATTGTGTTTAGGTTTGAAATACTAGCTGACAATGCATGACTAAATGGACCTTTTGCTCTGGTGTATCATGCCACTATTTTGCCCGTGGCTTTATTGATCCTATCTTTGACTGGACCATATACTGTGTCAGTAGCATGAGCCATAAATTTAGTGAGGCAGCAGAACATACTTACAACATCACAGAAATATATCAGCCCTCACAGAGTGCAGGAGGTGATGATTAAAATACATTGGTGTAGAGGTGTGTAATTACAGTGCTACTGTTACTACAGGTGTCCCAACTAACCTGAGTCTAATCTGTTATCGAGATAGATCGATGGCCAGATTTATAGACCTTGAATCCTGAGGCTGATGTAATAAATCCCAGGTTTGATTCACTGGGTTGACATTAAACAGAAGGTTAGCATCAATATATTTTATTCACCTTCATTTAACCAGGTAAGTTGATTTAGAATTGATTCTCATTTGCAATGGAAAACTTGGCCAAGAAAAGCATTACATTGCAAAAACAACACTAAGTTATAAAAGGAATACTGAAAAGAAATTATGCTTGTAATAAGTGATTTCTTGCTTGTAATAAGTAAAATTATCTCCCAATGGTACAATACGAATTACACAGATTTTCATGGTATATTTACTAAAAACAGGTGTTATTATCTAATACAAACATAGTTTGTTAAGTAAATATGTCTTATTTTAAGGATGGTTTGATTTTTTTACCTGGTTACAAGATAAATATACTTTTTTGCCAATGGAACAGGATTTTTTGCAGTGTGGGTGACAATGTGTCTATCCAATGAAAAGGTATACACCAATATGACAACGTAGCTGATGGCATAAATGGTATATTATGTTATTCTGACATTAAGGACCTGGTTTCTAGTGTGTTTTATAGTTAGTGTGATGAAAGCTTCTACAGCAAAAAATATATATATATATATTAAGACGTTACTGTAGTTTAATGCATGATTCTGTTTATGGGATCATGTTGATCTAAAGCAGTGGTCACCAATCCAGGTCCTGGAGATCTACCATCCTGTAGGTTTTTACTTCAACTGCAAATAATGTAGCCTCATTCAGCTCCTCATTCAGCTAATTAGTGGGATCAGGGGTGCTAAATTGGGGCTAAAGTGAAAATAGTCTGGATGCTAGATCTCCAGGACCAGGATTGGTGACCACTGATCTAAAGGTATCCCACCAATAATTATAGTGTGATTTCACTGCCATCTTGTGGATGAACAAGAAATTGAAAGACATTAGGGAAATGTGCCCATGCGCTAACTACTGTGTGCTAATGTTTTGGTCACAGGAATGCATAACAAAAATAGGGGACACAACCTGGAATTAGATTTTATAACAAACTTAGCGACTGTTGCTGAAGGAAATTCATTAATCACTTACATTGCCATTTTAGGACTACAGAAGCTTACAGTATTATTTAAACCTAGTTTTAGTGTCTATTGAAAAAAAAAAGGTTATTTGATTCTTTAGGCTGTCTTGTTATGCACCTTCCAAAGCAACGCCAGCAGCGGATTGATTCACCCGATATAGCTCCTGCCATTGCCGTATTTCTTCAGCGCTGTATTCCAGCTCAAACATATATGTTTGTACATTTCCATTCAATAACACTCCAGCTTTGTCCAGCCATTCTGGTATTATTTCATCAATAGTACTAGAAATCCCTCACTAACTCTTGTTATTGAAATATTTCATGGAAGGTTGCGAGCAAAGAAAACATGTTCTCTAACTCACTAGGAAAGATTTATCTATATCCAAAGGATATCCCTCAACTTCATTCAGGGGTGGGACAAATTAAGATCAGGAAGTGAACCAAACCCCTCCCCTGAAACTAGCTGTAATGTTTTTTAAAGAGACCAGAGACGTAAAATATGTCACCGGTGCAAAATGTGGATACTTACAGTGGACATGTTTGGAATTACAAACATTAATTGAGGCGTTGTTCTCAGTGTCTGTCATGTGGGAAACTTGACCGTCAAAATTATTTAGGGGTGTTTAAGGGTCTGGAGGGATCCCTTAACAAATGTTACATCATGATGCCAAATGAATAGTCATAGCAAATCTGGAATAAAGTTCTTTAAAATGTATCAAATCTTTGCCATATACTCTACCTAATTGATGTGTGATGAGCGTTCCTTCTCAAAATGGCTGCCGTGCATTACCCAAGTGGGTGCTACACATTGGTGGTGGATGATATTATCTTCCCCCCTTAAGGAAAGCTTTGTGTTCCTTTTAACATTCCTTAAAATGTGCTATATAAAATCAATCAATTATTATTTTTATTATTATTATTATAGTCTCTCTATGTCTTTATACTGGACTTTCTGTTATTGGGAGAAGGAGATCCGAAGGTCCCTTGAGGCCATTCCATATCTTATCACTGCTCACTCAACCAGGAAGTATACTTGAACATTAGTGCTAGGAGGAGTGTACTTTCCAGACTAATACCCTCTATTTAGTTTGCAGAAACTCTTGTGGGCCTCCCTGACTAGTACACTTCTAGCCCGGATGGTCAGATTTTGAAGATGGCCTGTTCTGGATGGATTTATAATTGTGTCAAATTCTCTCCTTTTCTCAGTAATGGACTTTCCCATTGGGATATGGAGAGTAGGAAATCTGAATGTGTCTTTTTAAAGGCCATCCATTGAGACCATTCAAATTTTTATCACTGAAGTGTTCCCTTAACCAGAAACTATACTAGAAACTGCGTGCTTGGCAAAAAGTGATTGCCAGGCTAACAAAACAATTAAACTTGCAGTCAACTATATGTGACGTTTTGTTACCATGCATTCAGAGGAGTCACCAGCATTTTCAGTATGCCACAACCAGGAACCAAGCCAGGGTCTAATGGCACAGTTGCTCTTCAGCTGCACTAAATCTTAAAAAGTGATGTTATCACCAAACATGTATGATTTTCTGAACGGATACGGGGTGCTTTATCAAGTGAGCATTCTGGAGCATAATAAAATGTTGAAGTCGTAGTTCACTGTCAGTGATGGATTGTCGTTCATCTATAACTGAAACGTGAATGTGTGACTATTTAAAAGTTGTCAGGTAGTGATTGAATGTATGAATATATATTATTTTTTCAAAAGCTTTGACTATGATTTATTTCTATTTTATGGTAATTCAATGAATTATTCAATAGATGCCTTTTGTGAGGACATTCCTTTCCTAATTGAAATTTCAAGTTAAACTTCACATCAAAAGCCAGCACCCTTCTCAAGTTTTGGCACATTTCATCTCCGAAAATGAATGGCATTCGCCTGGAGTCGAGCTTCATTGATTTCACTGATGAACCAATCCTATTATTGCTTCAAACTTGTGTTTTCCATACTAAACAGCTTCTCTGAGAAACAATGCTCTGCGTAAAATAACATTTTTGGATGAAGACTTGATCAGTAAATCCCTCTTGACATAGTTTGGTCTTCATGATAGCACATATTGCTCACTTTTGAAGTTGCCAACAATATGTGTACGTTGAACTTAAGAAAAAGCTTGAGATTGTATCTGTTGCACAAAAATTCAGGACCAAATCGAAGTAGAATAGCTATCAGATCAATTGGTGTGCAAAGAAACCCCTGCTATAATGGTGTCATTAGATGATAGCATCAAATTAATTATAATGCAGAGTAGGGTAGATAAAATAATAAATTATCCCTACCAAGAATTTTTATCAAACGAGCAGTGTAAATTAAAGATTTTTGTAAAAAGTTCTTTATTATTTCTATCTTTTCATCAAAAGAGGAATATTTTCTTTAAACTGGCAACTGGGGCACACACATTCTTGTCTTCTAATTCTTCCATGCCTTGTTTGAGGTGTTTTACTTCAAATATATAAATAAGCTGACTGATTTTCAGCGGGGAGAAAACAGTACCACCTTATGAAAAGACACAACATCACCCATAACCCACAGTGTTCATGTCAGGGCAAGACGATGGGCCAATTAGGAAAACTATCCAATACACCTTCCGTGCCAACTACTGAATATTTCATGACACTGTCTGTGTTCTCCACCTACACAACCCTCTCAGACGGCCAACGTTTTAGCTGTTCTTCACTCTCTTCTCTAAGACCTTTTTCTCTATTATGCTCACCCCTTTTATCTTTCTAAGAGCTCATCATCCATTTTCATTTCCTTTAACTCTCTAGCCACGATGCCTTGACTTCCCACTACCACTTACCTTTCTATAAGAAGCTGTCAAAACATTTCAAATGCAGCTATGGTTCGCGTGGCAACTCTCCAAAACCATCTCTGACGCATAAGCCACTTGAGACACCATCTTACTAATAATCCACCATGCAATTGTCCTTTATTTTGCAACTACTTGATCCATATAGTTCAATATGATCTAATGTCTCATTAATGTAATTGAAATAAGTAAAATTGGTTGTAACGTTATATGAGCATGCACATCGGTGGGTTGTTTTTTGCTTAGGTTTTAAACATACTGTAGGATTTGTGTTCTATCTCAGAAAAAACAATTATTCTGTTTGAATTTAAATCAAAACATTATGCCACAGTACAATGTTCATAACTATCTTTCATATATCCTCGAGATAAAGCAAACCCTAAAGAAGGTTATGACCCGTTTTTAATCTACAGCCTATTCACCCTTTGGTTTTTGCCTGTGGCATGAAACACACATAACTAAGATTTACAGGCCTCTGTGTAGCTGTGGCTGAGGTTTGCAGAGGCTTTTGTCCTTGGTAGAGTAGAGTAGCAAAGCTAGAGCGGATAAATACTGGCGGTCAGTCACTACCCTCTCATTTACCTTATAAACCCTGTATATTTAAGTTCATTGGGAATTAACATAGAAGAGACAGCAGCCTGGCAACTCTCATAATGCATGGACATGACACATCGAGCCATGACTGGGCAGTACTGCTCCCCCAAGCTCCGCAGGAAAAAATCTGGAAGATTAATCACTGCTGCTCGTCTTCCACCTCTCTCCTCGAGACTCATCTGTTAAATGGGAGCGTATTGGGCCATGGGCCAAAGTCCTTCACTCTACTGCCACCAGTCTGCTGCTACATGTGACTAGGCAATTCTGTATGATTTTGTATTTTTGTTTTCTGAGAGGTATGGCAGTCAATGCTTGTGTTCTTTAAACTGTTCTGGACAGCTGCGGCAGCTACTAAAGTATTAAGTTTAGGTTAAAAAGTGTGCTGTTTATGAGATTATGACATGTGTTGAAATGCTAGGCATATCAATTCATACACATCATTGTATCTTTTGTATTGCGTTTCTTTTTGCAAAGCTTTCTAAAGACCAGGGCCACGTGAATGGGTGGCATGTACTGTACTTGTCTAACTAAGGACAGATGACTGGCTAGAATTCTCAATTAAATATGGATTAAAATATGCGTCTGACATAGTGACCACTAATCTTCTATAGGGTCATGTCACAGATGGTGTGATACTACATGTGGTTTATTTGAGAATTCACTGTAGACTGCCTTTGGCTTAGGCCTTTGCGTGGTTTTAGTTGATGCAACCAGTGATGGAATCAACTATTTACCACGCAAACATGGAATGATGGGTTTATATTGGGCAGAATATTTATCACATAGCCTGTCTGGTAAAGTTAGATGGCATTTTATCAAATAAAATATATGACATAACAATGAATAAATTACTTAATAATTAAGGTTAAATGCAGAGTTCCATTATAATAAAATCATATCGTGTTTGTTAATTCAGCATACCGCTGGAGCTTCTGTTTAAGCATACCGACCGGCAGACAAGTAGCTCATTTCAGCACCATAGCGAGGCAGCTAAAGCTTTGCGTGGGAGGGAGGGACTACAGCGAAAATCTTTCCTCTCAATTAGCAAAGCAGCCGAGGATGCTAACATCATCTACGTTTTCGTTAAAGGCATTTAGCCGTCATTCCATTTTGATTATACTACACCAAGTACTTTGGCATATGAAGAAATTCGAAATAATGAACGCTTGAAAGTAAGTGCTGTTTTTGATTTATTTCCTCGAATGCAGCTAGTTTATAGCTCATTACACTAAAATGCACTGGGGTTATTGTAATATGCAATAAATGTTCCAACATGTCTACAAGTGTCACCCGGTTTATTCATTTATACATTTTCAATATTTCCGAGCGATTCTCTTAAGAAGCATGTAAGGCGTGGATCGCGTTTGATAACCCATCCCTCTTTACCTCACAAATTTGGCTTAGAGATAATTCCGTTTATCTATTGTTCTTCTGATTTCATATAGGCTACTATATGCAGGTAATTATTATAGCCTACTGAATTTTTTTCACGCGATATACATTTCTAAAAGAATCAGAGCTATTCTAATCTGCGGGTTTGAGGGATTGCGTCCTAATTGGATACTCCTAATCGGTCCCTAAATGGATTTGTATACAGTGAGCAAAGGATTTAAACCCAAAACAAATGTACCTAACTTTGTCAATACTTAGGATAAGTACTCCTGATAACATCATGCGCATAAGTACCCAAAATGCGCGTGACACGTCCCAAACACGCACTGGCGGCCGCAATTGTGTTGATACAATAACTGTATAGTTTAAATAATTACGTGATTTTTGATTTCTTACTGATTTCTCATCAGGGATGAAGTGAACTGAGAACGCCGAGGGAAAATAATTGAAGAGAACCAGCTGAAAGACTCGAATGGCTTCTGTAGAGCTGCTTTATATAGACAAGGAACTAAAAGGCAGAAAACATGATCCCCACTGCGTCCTTGACTGGGATTCCAATCCTGTGCATGTTCCCAAGGCGAGTGGTTCAGCCGATGGGGCGCTCTCTAGAGAGCACGCGGGCAACTCAGCGCAAGGCTACGAAGGACTGTGTAATTCTGCACCAAGGACGGTTCCCCACAAAGAAGGAATGCATGTTATTCACGGCCTCTCTGCGCTGGAAAAGGTCAGAGTGGACGACGAATTAGAGACGTCTTTCACCTATGTCGACGAGAATGTGAATGTGCGCCTGTCAAGCCAAGGGAAAGGCACCCACAGACCCGTACGTAATAACTCCGCGAGCGACATCCGTGCTGAGGGAATTCAGGAGCTCTCCCTAATTTCAGATGACCTCGCATCAGAAAATTCCGGGGCATCTGTAGATTACGGTTTTATATGCGCCGTCACTTTCCTAGTCACCGGGATTTCGTTAGTGATTATATCATATGCAGTCCCCCGCGAGGTCAAAGTGGACCCGGAGAGCGTGTCGGCGAGGGAGATGGAGAGGCTGGAGATCGAAAGTGCCAGGGTAGGGGCACATTTGGATAGGTGCGTGATAGCGGGTCTCTGTCTGCTTACGCTGGGCGGAGTAGTGTTGTCCACTTTGCTTATGATATCTATGTGGAAGGGGGAGATGTACAGGAGAAGAGCTTTTGCCTACTCCAAGCATTCAGCGAAACTGTATGGGTCCATCAATTTGAAAACGAAATCCAGCCCTAGTCGGTTGTCTGCTCATTTATCTATGGAGCAAGTGATTGATGAGACCTTGAATTAAAATTATATCCTGTTGACAAAAGACTTCTTGTGCTGATTATTCAGAACAACACAATAAAGCAGATGTTTAAGAACAAAGGCTGCAACGTAAACAACTCCATGAAACTGAATGTACATGCACGGTATATGCCTCTGTAAGCATAATAATTATAGGCTAATAATAGACGAGTATGCAGAATGAATAAGCATGACAACAAAAAATAAAATACTCAAGGTAAACAAAAAACACATCTATTGGAAAGGAATTCTGCTGGGTCACATTTTCCATAGATGCAATCTTTGAGAGGGTTCATTAATTATTAAGGAGATCCATTTTTTATGTGAATATGTCCATGGCCAGTAATATGCTGCATGCACACATTTTAGAGGGCAAAAAATGTCTGTCCCAGGATGTTAGAAAGTGAGATGTATGAGGGGATTAAAGGGACCTAGTCTAGTGCTCTATATCAAATCGGGCAAAATATGCTTAGTAGTGCATAGCAGAAAATACAATGACCTTTTGACCTGAATTATGCATTGGTTGGGTTACCTAGTAAATTTGATTCAAATAATGCATCCTTAACTGATTCTACAGTATTTACAGTGCAGATTAGTATAGTGCAATGCAATAGCTCTCAATCTGCTCTCTGGAGCTTCCAGCCATCTCACAGTTTAGTTGGAGCCCTGAAGTAGCTCATCTTCCAGCAGCCAAGAGCTTGATAATTAAGAAGTTGATTCCGGTGTGCTAACTCTGAAATAATGTAATGGCATTGCTTGGAGCAGAGCCATTCCTGACATCCCAGGGGACCTAAGCAAGTTCTGCAAAGGGGCCCTCCTACCGGACCCATGAGCCATGTAAAGCATTTGCTATTACCACACAGCCACACCTGACACCCCAATGCTCCCACTACAAGTCACTACCCAGTCCTCCCTCCTTTAAAACTGTTATGTATTATTATTTAACATATTTTAGGGTGTTTTGGGGGGTGTTTTGTTACTGTGGGCCATAGGCAACCGCCTAGTTTGGCTGTAGAACATGACTTTGGGTCACGAGGAGGAGGTTTGAGAACCAGTGTACTACGATATAGTAAAGTACAGTACAATGCTAACTCACTGCCTCTAAATTAATAAATACATTTTTTTATAATTGACTACTAAGGTTTATTCAAAATTACTCAATTTACCTGTAAGAATGGTTGTCAAACCCCTCCTGGGAACCCCCAGCCATTCTATGTATTTCATAGATCTTCAACCCTCATACTTTGTTGTTGACCTGAACAGGCACACCTCTCGTCTCATCTTCAACCACTTATCCGGGTTTGAGTCACGGGGGCAGCAGCTCTAGCAGTGCCTGAACAGGCACAACGGATTCAGTAATTAAAGTTGTGATGTCTACTTGACAAGTATAATTGACAACTGTGCCTGTTCAGAGATATATCCCCAGGAAGAGGGTAGAAGTATGATTAGATATTCCAGAGCTAGCACACCTGCATCAACTTGTAAACTGATTATCCAGGCATTGACTGCTGGAACCAGGTGAGCTACTTCGGGGCTACAGCAAATCCATGACTGGGGATACACAGGAGTCATTTAAAGACCACTGACTCAAATATTTTGACCTTTGTATTAGGTTGTTAAAATTTAATTTCTGACAGGCTAGAAATGCAGACATTTCAAATGATTAGGTTTAAAGTTTGGGATGGATGAACCTGGGAGTTTTGCATGGCGTAGTGGGCTAAATCATTGCATTGCAGGACAGTCTACGTCCTAAGAGTCAATGGTTCATGCCTGATTATTGGTTCTCTGACATTCCCCGGACCTCCAGCATGAGGCAGTGGAAATTGGCATAACTCTAGCTGGGATTTGGGTAAGATATGTCAGATGATCTATTCTGCCATGTCGTTCTCCAGCGACTTGTGTGCAGATTGGCGCCTGTAAATTAAATCACGAAAGTATAGTCAATGAACCTAATCATTCCATGCATAAAGTCTTCCATGTTGGATTAACAGTGCGAAAATAATTGTCAGCTCGGTGACATGTGATTGGATGAACCATGTGAGCGCCCCTCCCTTTACAGAAAAAACACATGAATTTTACATGTGGTACACATGTGAGCACATGTGGTTTTTAGACACTTCACATGTGATTCACATGATTTCACATGTTGAAATATTAAAAATACATGATGTCACATTAACTTCACATGTATCCACATGTTCATGTGAAATTCAAGTGTTTTTTCTGTAAGGGTCACCATCATGCATCTGTCCAAGGTGTTGCGGAACAATGCAGGGTTAGGTTAAAAATGGGGTACAATAAAACATAAAAGAAAAAAGTGGGATCTTGGGAAAACATTACGTTGCACAATAGTTTTGAAGCATTGAGAACTTTGTAAGTTTACAGACAGTTTATTAAAAAAACTGTTTAAAAGAGTACCGTTTGCGTATACAGCCAGGAGCCATCTTCGGAAAACAGACTTGACCAGTCGAACCACAATCTCTGTGCTACTTGAACTTAACTGTTAGCAAATTGTGTTTTAGTTTGCATCGCCAGCTGTAAGTCTTGCTCATTGATCTGCATTAATGACTGCAAAACCTCTTGCCATAAAAGATTCCAAGTCACAGTTCAGCTCACGTAGCACGGCGTTCCTGGTTCGAATGGTCGAGTCTGTTTTCCGAAGATGGTGCCTGGCTGTATACGCTAACAATATTGTCTTTTAAACTATATTTTTAATAAACTGTCTGTACACTTACAAAGTTCTAAATGCTTAAGTTTGCATGTAGGGACCCTCATTATGCTACCATGGAAGTGTGGTGCTATTTTAAGTCTTGTTAGTGATCTAAAATAGCAATTTCTTTTTACTTCATCCATGCCCTCACAACTAGCATATAAGGTAATTATAAGTTCGCACTAAAACTGGGCACATTCGATTAGCATGAAAACATATGCCAGAGAACGGCCGACTCGGTACCAATGTGTTATTAACCCCTTGGTTCATTTTGCGCCGGAATTGTCCTTTAACCCTATTTTACTTACGTAATACTTGATTTTCAGTTTTGGACTTTGCTGGTGTATAGGTGGTCTCAAACAAAACTCTGTGTTGCCGCATAGAATATAGCCAACGTGGCATTAGCTCAGGGATGCGCAACTGCACATGCTTACAATTCTGTGGGCTGTATTATGTATCACAACAGTCTAGCATGACATTCTATTTATGGTATTGCAGCTAGCTAGATTATTATTGACTGTGCTAACATTTATTGAACAATTGACCTTGCCTCTTGTTATGCACTATAAACTGTGTAAGTGTATATGCCTTAACTGTACTATATATTACTTATATTTGATATGCTATGTTAATGGAACAAGCCTTTAACCCTTGCTCTCTCCTTATCCTTCCTGACTGATTTTATTTCAGTTTTGCATTTTTCTATTGTTCTTGTCACTACTGGTAGCATGAGGCGGAACCTGCAGCCCTTTAAGATTCACAGGTAGTCCAGCTCCTCCAGGATGGCACA
>JACXGM010034782.1:0-11876 GCA_016801145.1 Umbra pygmaea | reverse complement strand
CTATTAGAGACATGCTACAGTATATACTATTAGAGACATGCTACAGTATATACTATTAGAGACATGCTACAGTATATACTATTAGAGACATGCTACAGTATATACTATTAGAGACATGCTACAGTATATACTATTAGAGACATGCTACAGTATATACTATTAGAGACATGCTACAGTATATACTATTAGAGACATGCTATATACTGTAAAAATCCATCCCTGAAGTCATTCTATAGTGTTGCTATAATAATCCTATGCTTTTAGCTGGCCTATATATGCTAGAAAATATAGCACTTGTTCCGCCTCTGTTTCTGATCCAACAAACATTTCCTTGACCTAGAAAGTAACAATAAACCTGTTAAGGACAATGCTTTTGCCTGTAAACAAGTTTGTGCTTTATTGTAAAACAGAACTAAGTGTTTTGCTTCTACTGGTTGCATTCTTCTGAATGTCTTTCACCATACTTAGGACAGCTAAAATAAAAAATTGCAGTTCAAATGAAAGATAATGAAAGAGTTAGGCCTGTTTAACTAACCTACATTTCTGTTGTTATTATTATCGATTTTCTAAATTTCTTGGATTTCTTTCTGAAATAATTTCACATCCCATTTCTTTTAGCTTTGTGTGTCAGCCACTTCATTGTTTGTTTCCTTTTGTTCAAGTTAAATATTATGCAAAATGACAAAATGGTTGCTCATCCAGTATATTATTTCCCATAATTATATTATTCATTCCAGTTGCCTACACTGAGAGTATTTTGTCCATTTCTACTGTACTTGAGTATTTATAAACTACAGTTTTTGTAGAGTTTGTCACTAATCAATAGGGATAAGAATGTTGTTGCTAATATTTATGTAACATAAATAATTTCACAAACACAATATAGGCTATGTTCTCTCACTGGTTTGACTGTGTTCACAGTATTTTTCATGGCTTTTCAAAATACCTATTAACAATCTGCTTACTCACATTTTTTCAAAGATGATATTTCAAGTTCACACAAGGCAATAGGAGAATGTGGCGTGCCTGAAATCTGTTTAATTTGAAATGGACTTATACTTGTGTAGACAGGGAACTGCATCCTCAACATATCTTTGTGCTGCTTGCTTCACATTATGGACAGACAAATAGCTTCAGGCACTTTGTTATATAACAACAACACATCCTACACACTTAACCTTTACACTGGGCACATCAGGATTGTGTGCATAATACACTCCTTTACTTCACCTACAACTGCATGGCCACACATACTGTAACTCAAAAGCCATTGTCAGGTTTGCTGATGACACAACAGTGGTAGGATTGGTCACTGATGACAACAGGACTATAGAGTTCAGGATCTTGCCAGTTGGGGTCAACAATCCTCAACTCAACATCAACAGGAAAACGGACTACAGGAAAAGCAGTGGCAGCTAGGAATCCACCATTTGATGTCCACAGGCAAATTTTGGATAAGGAAGAGCTTCATACTCTGCTTCAGTATGTCAAAGTACATGTTGGCATTCATGGTTCCCTCAATGAACTGTAGCTCCCCAGTGCCAGCAGCACTCATGCAGGCCCAGACCATGACACTCCCACCACCATGCTTGACTGTGGGCAAGACACACTTGGCTTTGTACTCCTCACCTGGTTGCCGCCACATATGCTTGACACCATCTGAACCAAATAGTATTATCTTGGTCGCATCAGACCACAGGACATGGTTTCAGTAATCCATGTCCTTAGTCAGCTTGTCTTCAGCAAACTGTTTGCAGGCTTTCTTGTGCATCATCTTTAGAAGAGGCTTCCTTCTGGGACGACAGACATGCAGACCAATTTGATGCAGTGTGCAGCGTATGGTCTGAGCACTGACAGGCTGACCCCCCACCCCTTCAACCTCTGCAGCAATGCTGGAAGCACTAATATGTCTATTTCCCAAAGACAACCTCTGGATATGACACTGAGCATGTGCACTCAACTTCTTTGGTCGACCATGGCAAGGCCTGTTCTGAGTGGAACCTGTCCTGTTAAACCGCTATATGGTCTTGGCCACCCTGCTGCAGCTCAGTTTCAGGGTCTTGGCAATCTTCTTATAGCCTAGGCCATCTTTATGTAGAGCAACAATTATTTTTTCAGATCCTCGATGAGTTCTTTGCCATGAGCTGCCATGTTAAACTTCTGGTGACCAGTATGAGGGAGTGTGAGCGCGATAACATTAAATTTAACAAGCCTGTCACATGACACCATGGAGGGAAAATGACTAATTGGGGCCAATTTGGACATTTTCATTTAGGGGTGTACTCCTGTTTGTTGCCAGCGGTTTAGTCCTTCATGGCTGTGTGTTGAGTTATTTTGAGGGGACAGCAGATTTACACTGTTATACAAGCTGTACACTCACTACTTTATATTGCAGCAAAGTGTAATTTCTTCAGTTTTGTCACATGAAAAGTTATAAACAAATATTTACAAAAATGTGAGGGATGTACTCACTTGTGAGATACTGTATGTGAAGCCCCACACACGTAACACACAGACTACACACTTTTGTTGCTGCTGCAGAAATTAATTAATTTTTGGGAAAAATACCCATAAGCATCTCACTGAGTCACTTCCTGTTTCATCAACGAACCTTAAGAATGAACATTTTCTTTTTATCTTGAATATTCACTGTGGAAATTGTGATGGCAATTTGGAGATGTATCCAATGTGAAGATTAAAATAAGGCTTATTTAGTTTACACTACTGTGCTGTTAGCACTGCCATGAGTGACAATAGTTGACAAACTGAGAATATTCTTTAGTGTCTTTTTAACTTAGTTTGTTTGGTTGGAATGGCTCGTAAAAATTACAGTTGACAACTTGGCTTCATGTTATTGTTAGAACCAGTGTTGGGTATAGTTACTTTTAGAAGTACTTTTTAGTTACTTGATGAGTTCACAAGTTTTGGGAAGTGCCCATTTGAGACAAAATGATTAGGTAAATGGAGTTCATATCTTACTAGTGACCATGATTGAAATGTTCTTTACTCTTTCTATTTTTTTTTAGGTCACTGTAAAGAAATGAACTCCATTTACCTGATAATTTTGTCTTAATTAGGGACTTCCCAAAACTTGTGAACTCATCAAGTAACTAAAAAGTACTCCTAAAAGTAACTATACCCAACACTGGTTAGAACACATTTCATCAGGTTATATTTTATCTCTCTTTTAACACTTGTGTAACTAGACAAGCATGTGGCATGTGATTGCTAGTGAATCTCTTTGGGGTTTTACTGCATTGCAGGTGTAATAACATCATTAAGGTTGATGAAAGATGGTCAGCCTAAATGTTTGCTCTTATCCGTGTTGCAGTAACAAGAAGCTGAGAAATCTACCCAACTATTTCATCATGAACCAGGCAGTGAGCGACTTCCTCATGGCGTTCACACAGACACCATTCTTCTTTGTCAACTGTCTTTATAAAGAGTGGGTTTTTGGTGAAAATGGTAAATCATTTATCATTTCCTAGTCTCCCATCTCCACCATGGTTACAATATGAACCTCTGAAAAGTGTTTGTGTTTTTTGTGTTGGCAGGGTGTAAGATGTATGCCTTCTGTGGGGCTCTGTTTGGCCTGACCTCCATGATAAACCTGTTGGCTATGTCCATTGACCGATACCTGGCCATTACTCAGCCCCTGAAAGCCCTTGGCAGGTCATCAAGGCGACGGACCTGCATGGCAATAGCTCTGGTGTGGCTCTACTCCTTCGCCTGGAGTTTGGCTCCACTAATTGGCTGGAGTAAGTCAGATCACCAAAAAACTTGAATCTTCTAATGCTACAAAGTGTAAATATTATCAGTAGTTGCCACTTTGAATCCCACGTCTGATCTGATATAGGGTTGCTTGTGTTGTTAATGTTCATGCAGCTCTACCCTCGAGCGGAAGAACTTAAAGATGCATTTGCAAAACTATTTTTCAATCCATTTTAGTCTGGATGTGTAGTATATTGTTTATATTATATGCTAAATCTAAGTAGAATCAATGTCTTACTGAAGTTAGCTTGATATCCGACAGTGTTTTTCAACCGCTATGGCAGACATTTTCTTACTTCGCTAAAGTGGCTGAACTGTTAAACAAACCAGAGCTGCAAAATGATGTCCAATGCGGTTGCAGCATGGGCCCAACATCTAGACACAGCATAGATAGAAGTACTAACTTAGACACTTCAGAGAAAGAAATACAGTACCGAGCAGGGACCCGTATTACCTTGACAGCACTGACGTACACAGGTTTTAGACCCTAGAGGTCTAAAAATATTGCAGAATGCAGCTTTAACTGCAAAACTTCTTGATTGAGTGTGATGCAACAGGACTGTTATATAAATCCCATGTTCAGTAACTATTAGTGTACTCTGTACTGGTGTCTGTCGACCGTCTGGTTGCAGGCTCCTATATTCCGGAAGGGCTGATGACTTCCTGCACCTGGGATTATGTGACTTCCACGTATGCCAACCAGAGCTACACCATGATGCTCTGCTGCTTCACCTTCTTCATCCCTCTGGGCATCATCATGTACTGTTACCTCTTCATGTTCCTGGCAATTCGCACAGCTGGCAGGTAGGACCAATATTTGCTTGGGTGAAAAATCATAATAATAATAACTAAACGGACGGGCCACATTCTCTCATAGACATTTCCAAAAATGCATTTCCAAAGTTGTTTTAAGTCCTTGTTTAACCATTCCCTGCAGGGAAGTTGCGAACCTGGGGACACAAGTGAGGAAATCCACCCTGATGCAGCAGAAGACTATCAGGAATGAGTGGAAGCTGGCCAAAATCGCCTTTGTGGTCATTGTTGTGTACGTTCTGTCCTGGTCTCCATACGCCACCGTCTGCATGATATCCTGGGCAGGGTAAATATTCTAACAATTTCAGCTTGTTTTCCCTAAATATTTAAACTGTTTTTCAGTTCAATGTTCAATATAATATCATGTTGAAAATAAGACTTATGTTCAGTTTTCCATTATACTAGTATATCTTGGGCAATTATAATGTTGTCAGTTTCAACAGGTTATACTGTAGAAGGGCATGTTTGTCTTGCATTCCCTCTTTTTGTGACATCTTCAAAAGCTTAATATGTAGATGCTATGGAGGTATTCTGCATGTAGTCAAACCACCAAGCTTGGTGGTTCTGTTCTTTTTCCCAAAAAGAGGGTGATTTACATGGCTCTAAAATAATATACTGTACAAATCTCTGTAGGTTTATTAATCCCAGCACCACTACTTCTCTGCATACATCTCTAAAGTCTGTTTCTCAACAAAATCTATAAATCACAGTACAATAGAAAAAGTAAAATGTTTTCGAATGAATAATTACAGTAAATAGGAAAATGAATAAGCATGATTGACAGCTGTCAATAACAAAACACTTCTCTGTTGAAACCTCCGGAAAAAAAGTACAGCATTCAAAATGTTACAGAAGAGTGGGCTAGTCTTCTTCTGTAGGGGTGAAAAGCAAGTTCAGCTTTATGTCTGAAGGTTTTGCATATATTTATATATTAAATGATCCTTCTGTAGTTTGATATTGTGATTATGATAGTTTTGCCTTTGGTTTGCAACATTGTACCAGCGGGACAAGCACAAAAGTGGACTTTTCATATTTTTTTTGGGATGTTTTTATTTAAATGATGATAATTGTGTTGGTTATGCTCTTGGAAAAAGGTTATTAAAAAGGAACATTTCCACGGTTCATTTTTATAAGAAATTGTAAATATATTTCCTTTCATTTCATTATCTTGACATCTGTATTGTAGATTACTAAATCAGCTGACTAGATTCCCTATCATTGGGGATTTATACTGGCAGCCAAATTCAGATTTTTTTTCCCCAATAATTTCTTCCCTTGTGATTAGCTTGAAGGGAAGTAAAAGAAATGTGGCCATTAAAATGCTTGGATTTTAAAGTAGGTGTGACTGCCCTTCATGGATTTAGTTTTAGACCATTTACAGCAGTTTGAGATTATGTCAAAAACAGGTAACACAACACTATACTGGTTTTATTTGTAAACCCAACACTTTTAAAATATGATTGACTTTAGAATTGAAAATTAGCCATGATTTAGTCACTCAACTCTTATTCTATGATTTAGCAGCATATAATTGAATATTAAAGGGACAATGTGTAATCCTAAATCCGAAGCTGGTATCGTTAGCCCATATTATTTGAGACAGAGGGTTGGTTATATAACATTTAAATATTTCTATTGGATGGTTCTAAAACTGTGGTGCAGCTGTTGTTATATGTTTCAGATTATTTCAACCATTACACTGCCATGGTTACTGGATAATGGACAGATTATATCCTAGTGTGGTTTTAACATAGCCTGTCATGATGTCAACACATTCTGTCTTTTCAGGTATCCCAACATTTTGTCTCCTTATTCCAAAGCAGTGCCAGCAGTTATAGCAAAAGCCTCTACCATCTACAACCCTTTTATTTATGCCATCATACACAAGAAGTACCGGTAAATGCCAGTTTTCTTAATCCAATAAATGAAGACATGAACTTGTAAGCAAACAAATATTTTACATAATGAATTAGTACATACTGTGAATTAATTCATGTTGTGTAAACCTTGAAATATCAACCCTGAAATATATATTATCATATAGTAATAATAATAATAATAACACAAGATTATTGTTTTATTTTAAAAACATTATCTTTATATTTTTTGGTCACCTGCAGGGCCACCTTGGCTGAAAAAGTTCCCGGTTTGAGGTGTCTTTCACCAATAACGGACAAAAAGGAATTTAATAGCGAGTCTTCCTTCCGAGATTCTACCATCAGTAGGCAATCGACTGTCTCACGGAGTCACTACTACCCTGCCTCGTCTGTCACCTCCAGCATGGTAGGGTCTTCATTACTGCTGATTGGAAGCTTTTATTTTTCTTGGAAGTTAAAAATGAAACTGGGCATGGCTTAATTGATTTAACGGCCAGAAAACAAAATCAACAACCATTTAACAGAACATCTATATGTATTTCTGGTTGTTTGTCAGCTCACTCATTTTGCAGCATGGCTGTGTTCATCGATGGAGTAAACCTGTGTTTCTATTCTTTGGCTTCTGCAGTGTGAAACAAATGTAATATTGTGTGTCTTATGTCATCTGATATGAGCACATCCTAGACAAAGTGCCATAGGGCAGTGAAAGTGTGTGGTTCTTTTCTTGGCTTGTCCCTGCTGCTGACCTTGCAGCCATATGAAGAAAACAAATCTCTCTCTTGCTCTTTGAAGATTATGGCTCCTCGTGTTTTCAGGTCTAAAAGCACAAGATGAACTAATTCCATGTTTGGCTCGTGCCCACAGGTTTTCGGGGATGTGGAGCTAGATCCCCTTCAACATAACAACGCCTCCTTTAGAAGCACTTCGTCCATCAAGCTACCCAAAGACAAACAGTGCAGGACCAAGACATATTATGTTGCAGAAAAGGTGAGAGATTAGAGATACAGTACTGGTGGAGATGAAGACCTTAAGTTTACCCTTGATTCGTTACTGTTCCTCAGTCAGTAAATATTATAAAGACTCCATTTAGAAGAGTTTATTCAATGGTATTTAAAGTAGTACGTGAATACATTTTCATGTGTGGCCCCTGCGGAAACGAACACACATCCCTGGTTTTACATGCATCATGATCTACAAACTGAATCATGCTGGACCGTTCCAATTCAGCCATTTAGCAGACAATCTTATCCAAAGCGAATTACAGTAGCGAGTGTATACATTAAACCATATTAATCCTAAATCCTGTATGTGGGTTATTCTACAAAATGAGTGCCCTTTGATATTATACATTGAAATTGTGCAAATTTGAAAAGCCTGTGATATTGAAGTCCAGTTTATATTACACTTCATGAATGAAACGGAATTTAATTAAAGGACAATTCCGGTGAAGTATAAACCTAGGGGTTAATAAAATATGGATACAGAGTCGAAGTAGCACATTGTTAGTGGTTCGACTGGTCGAGTCTGTTTTCCCAAGATGGCATGTTCTTGTATACGCGAATGGTACTTTCTTTTAAACTATCTTTTTAATAAACTGTCTGTACACTTACAAAGTTCTCAATGCTTTAATTTGCATGTAGGGACCCTCAATATGCTACCGTGGAAGTGTGGTGCTATTTTGAGCCTTGTTAGTGGTATAAAATAGCAATTTCTTTTTATATATATATATATATACATATATTTACCATGGGTAAATAAAACCCCTTTGTGCAATGGTACTTGCTGTCTCTATGTCTTTGTTAGCATCCCACGACCCCTCGCCTCTGTTGCTGACCTCTGTGTCCTGTGCGGTGTGGTTGACAACCCGGACGAGCCCCCATTTGTTACGTTCAGCTCCCCACAAGGGGAGTGGGATGTCAACCACACCGCACAGGACACCCGAGGTCAGCAACAGAGGCGTGGGGTGGTGGGTGCGAACAAGGACACAGAGACAGTAAGTACCGTTGCACAAAGGGGTTTTATTTAACCACTGTAAATATATGTAGAGATATATATAAAATAATAAAATGAAATGGGAAAAGGGGGTGGACAGGACCAAAGGAAATAAATAATGTATAAGGCTGCACCACTAACCTGCTCTAACCTGACACAATACAAGAACCTAAACCTGTACTGGCACATGATCCAGGCGCCCTACCAAAAGTACAGGAATGGTCTGTCCAGGTCTTGCCTAGTGTATATAACGGGAGTTTCATACGGGTGGTGTAAGCCCAGGGCTGTCCTAACACTTCCCAAGCGTTTCCCCTCTGCCCTGGGAAAAGAAAAGAGAAACACATGTTAATAAACAATAGATAGACAATGTTTCTAATACAATGTACAATACTGACAATCATACACCAAACTCTCTCACAATCAAACACAAAACCAGCAAAGGCATTCCAACCAGCCATATGGCTTATACCCAATAGCTGACACACAGCCAACCTAAGCTAACATGAACACAAAATGGAAGTCTCTTATACTGAGGGAGAAATGCATGGTGGGAATACTGCAGATGAGAAACAGGTGGACCGGATAATGAAGGGGAGGAGTCACTGATAAATGATGATTGGGCTGATCAGTGGCACCACCTGTGGGAAAAAGACATACAGAAAGGAACAAACACACAGAACAGAACACAGCAATGCTACACAGACCAAAGCACAGGGGAAAACACAAACACTGAGGCCGGGGGAAGTAACAATCATCATTATATTTTTAATATAAAATCAAACAGATGCACATTATATTGTTATGCCTTTTTGTGAAATACCAAATAAAATGATGTTTTTGTATCAATATATTGTGCAGCTGCCTATGACAGACTACTTGAACATGTTTGTGATTGAAGAATTTTTCCCTGGGTATTTCAGGCCCCACCTAGCCCTGTATTGAAGGAATCTACAAGTGCCAGCGACCACGACTTCATGTCTGGCTCTGTCTCTATGGCAACCGTCCCTTTGCTTGCCTTGTCAAAGAGAAGCCCGAGTGTCCAGCTGACCAATGAAGGAGAGACGAGGGAAAGTGACAGCGGAGGTGAGCGCAGGAGCACCTTGGACTCCCCTAGGTTACGAGTCCAGATGACTGAAAACTCCAGCATTCCACAAATCATCATAAGTCCGACGTCTGAGAGCAGCTTAATATCGGAGGACAATCTGTTTTTAGATGAGAATCAGGGTACCGGGATGAGCCGTGAGGCGGGAGATCTGCTTGTGGGCCTGCGGAGCTTAAACTGTTCCTCTGAACTTCTGGAGTCTGTGGAGAAATTCCTGTCCTGAGCTCAACTACAAACGCTTAACGCTTCACGTTGCTAATAACACCCTAATCCCTAAAAAGAGGACACTTTTTCTTTACTTTTCTAATGGTCTCAGTTGGACGACTGATTCATTCCAATCCAATCCTTTATTCAAAGAATCAAAAGCCATAGCAGGATCTGGTTATGCTTAATGATGAATTGAAAAATGCAAGAAGCATCTGATTCGTGTTGGCTCTGTTCACAAAGGGTGTTTTACCAGGTACTGTTTATTCATTTTCCATTTAGAAGAGACTGTTGTTTCATTTTCCAGCTAGTCTGACAATTTCAACCTTTTTTGGTTATATTGACAGCTTCATTCAGAAGATATGAGGGTTACATGGTGTCATTCTGTGCTGAAGGCCTGCATAATAGCATCTAAGTAAAATCATCATGCTAGTAAAACTTAATTTTTTTATTCTTAATGTTTCATTTTTTACCCCCCTCCAAACTGGTGATGTTCATTTCCCCGTTGACCTTGTCAGGTTAGCAGCTCCCAGGCAGGTGTGGGTTGATCAAAGACCATCCAGGCATGTGTCACCATCCGATTTGTATCACATTGCAACATGGAAGCCTTCAATTGATACATGGGAGTTTACACAGTCAACTATACAAACTAAATTCACAGGCTCCAGCCTACTCACAAAACGTCACTAGAGAGCAAAGTGACAAAGTACCTGGGTCCGACTATCTATATGTCTGCCTCATATCTACTGCAACTAGGACATGAACCTTGACAACTGTAAGAAGTTAGGTTGGATGGGACATACGGTAGACATTAAAACTACAATCGGGATTCTGATTTGTATTCCAATGTCTGCACTGTCACATGGTTTGGACAAATCTGTGGCATCTAAATGTGGCTACTCAAAGGTTAATTGATGTGCCAGGATTGTCAGTCCATGTTAATGGTATGATAGTTTTAAATATGTTTTTGACAAAGTCATTAACATTTTACATATTCAACTTCCGGTGTGGAGAAGTCCTGACAGCAGTTGTGAGCTCACGAAAAGAGGAAGTACATTGACAAAAACTTGTATTTTATCGCAGATTTTTGTCAGTGAGCAGTGTTGTAATCCATTATTTTGAAGGATTATTGTGTTTACTTCGAGACTAAAATTGTTGTTAATCCTCATTCAAAGGTTTTGTATAATGAAAACAAAAATATGTATTTGCATTTTCTGAAAGGATATATAGAGAAGAAAATACATTATTGAATAATATATTTGATTACATTCTGGATCCCTACCCAAATATAATTCTCTTTTTATTTTTTTATTTCTATTACATCAGGAAAACAGTGACACTGCTTCATTTCAATACATTGGTTATGACTGTTTGTAGTTCAGTTGGTTAAAATTACATCCTTATCCTTATTTGTTTTAAAAGATACTTCACAAATGTTCACTTTAACTGTACATGTTGTTGTCACTATTTATATTTATTTAATGTGGTTATGATTTTTGGACAATACAGTTGCATTATTATTATTATTATTATTATTATTATTATTTTTGCTTTAAGTGACCGCACCATTTACTGCTCGACTTAACCCTATGGGGGTTTTGTCAAATGAAAAAAAAAGATAATTTTCTATGTATGCATTACCAATAACTTTAACACAATTGAAGTTATCTGGAAAGTTAAAGAGAGAAACTTGTCATCTCTGATTACCTGCCTTTGATTGTAGAACCCTTGATCTATATTCTAGAACTCTGAAACAGGCATCTGATCAACAAGTCAATAATGCTTTAATTCTGAGTGTTGATGGTGAGTTGATTAAACAACTCTCAGTGGCCAATGACAGGAATCCCTGCCTATTTAATCATTTCAGATAAAAGCCATCCGACCGCCTGCTGTTCTCTATGCCTCAATGCCCCATAATGCCCTTTCTATACACCCACATACACAAGCGCACACACACACACACACACACACACACACACACACACACACACACACACACACACACACACACACACACACACACACACACACACACACACACACACACACACACACACACACACACACACACACACACACACACACACACACACACACACACACACACACACACACAC
>JACXGM010034781.1:0-11890 GCA_016801145.1 Umbra pygmaea | reverse complement strand
GGGGTTTGGGAAAGGCTTACATCGAGTTAACAGCAAGGTTTCACTGTGCGCCAATCGCGGACTTTTCCGTGACCCTGCCACGGATTTTAATCCGTGGCAGGGTCACGGAATTTTCGCCAATTCCGTGGAACTGTCACGGATTCTGGTGGTCTTATTCCGTGGCAGTTTCACGGATTTCTAAGAGATCAGGCTGTTCCAAGTGCTCTAACGCGGCACTGACGCGACTAACATATACATAGAGTACGCCTGGTTCAGACAATGCCACATACATATCGTACGACACATAACGAGGTGAAGGCTCAATCAAATATGTACATGCTTACATTAGAAAACAGCCCCGGTAATGTACAATCCCTCTCTTCCCCTCCATGACAGGAGTCGCAACTCACAATAATGCGCGCCGAACCTCCGGAAAGCCGGGAGTAAATAGGCTTCTTGATTACTCATTACGCACCGGTGTGGATAGTAGGCCAATGCACCATTCATGCGCAATGAGTAACCAAGAGCCTACCACTCTCCGAGCGCCCAGAGGTCGGCGCATTACACAACACACATACAAACATTCATTACACAAACAGTCCACAATAGGTTAACTGCCACGACAGCCCTGACCAGTCCTGGCCATCGTGACATTGTGTATATTTTTTGGGCTGATAAATGTGCATACCTCCTTCAATACATTTGTAGGCCTTAGTGCTACAGCTTGATTCTGCCTGTGCCTGATCACTAGCCCCATCTCTGCCTGTACTATAATAATTCATCTGAATAAATATGATATGATATGATTTTACATATTCTTTGTTGTTGGTTGACAGTGCAAGGAACTAAGAATATTTTGCTTATGAAGACTGATGCCTACACTGTAAACCCGAATAGTAAGCAGGACTCAAAAAAATTAAGGAAACTTATTACCTCAAAAGTTTTGAGTTCTTGAAGTACTTCCTTTTGAGTTCAGAATACTTAAAATACCTTCAAACATTTTAAGTGCACTGGAACAATTATTTTCTATTTGAGTTCATAGAACTTAAACATTTAAAGTTAGTATAACAATGTGTGCAGCTTTACAAACAAAATACTGCCCATAATAGATTTACAGTGACTTGAAACTGCATTCCCTTAATCAATGTAATGTTTTTCAGTCTCACTTCATACATTTTGTTTGGAAATGTTCTCAAAACAGTTAAATGATGGCAAAACACAGTGACTTTTAATTTCATGAACTCAAAAATTTTGAGGTAATCAGTTTCCTTAAATTTTTTGAGTCCTGCTTACTGTTCGGGTTTACAGTGTAATTAATTTGGAGGTTGCATGCAAAATCCACTTGGCTCAAAAATCTGAGGGGGCTCAGTTTCAATCTATTTATAAATAGAAAGGGACTCAGAGCTGCCATGCAGCAGGTGTTAATAAGATACAGTAACGCCTGAGTTTTTTCTTGTGGTCTTTGAAAAAGTTCAGGTTTAAGAAAATGAGAAAAACATACTTCCAATCAATAATTGTTGTATACAACTGTGTCAGTTTTAAAAGAAACATTTCGAATATCCCCAGTGTGCAACACATACAACACTACATTATCTCTGATTATAGAGCGTTGGTCTTGTGGAATATTTGTAGACTGTCGTGTTTGTAGACTGTAATGTTTGTAGACTGTCATGGAGAAGAACCAAAGTCATCAGCACTGATATGCTTAAAAATTTAATAAAAACAATTGTCAGGGCACATGCTCAGTTAATACCTTTAGGATCGTTTGCATTAGTGATAGAAAATAACTTCTTTTCAAAATAAAGGAAGGTAACAAAGCCGAGTTGGTCCAGAGAACATCTGGTTTTCCAGACTCAAACACAAGGTTATATGTATGTTTAACATATAAACACACCCCATTCATTGTATTTGTTATGTACATTTAGGGTTAGTCTTTCATAATACTCTACCATTGAACTCTTTATTTTTGCTCCTCCTATGCTACTATATCTCTTATTCCATTTCAGAGGTTGGTGCCAAACGTGTGACTCCACCTCCTGTGTTGTCTTTTTCAAGGACAGTAGCCATGTTGTGACAGAAATAAACAATTGGGGTTTATATTGGACTGATTGGAAGTAGTTATGGTTTATGTTTGGTTGTCCTATACTAGGCACTGAAGTCTGAATTTTGTTTCAATGTGCTTTCACTTTATTTATGGAATGTTAGCTCCACCCTCTGGACACTAATTGTTATGGCACTATGTCTCAATATAGCCGCTTTCCGACCAAGTAGTTACAGGAACGTGGTTATTGGAACAGTCCACTTCTAAACAGTTCTACTAATATACTCTCCCCCAAACCTGTTCCAAGTGGCCATAGGAACTGGTAGGAGGGATAGAAGAGTGACGCAAGCACCACAACGGTCTTTTATGTCGTCGTCACTAGACTTTAGCGTAGCGCCACATACAACAACATTTCACAGTTGAATGTTTGTAACACTGGGTGTATGATTGGAGATAAGTGTGTAAATCATCTCATGTATGTGGATGATCTGGTTGTTTTCAGCCCAAGTAGTGCTGGGTTCCTTCAGCGGCTTGCTGTTTGTTTGTTCAGGTTACGAGGCTGAACATCCAATACAATTTAAAAAAAGAGTGTTCTGTTGATATGTCATAGAAATTTAGTAGCTACTTAACAGAGAATCACAGAAGACAAAGGCTCCAGCACAATATGTAATATACAGACAAACGAAACGACAGGCGTGATTTATAAGTGTGACCAATCAATGTAGACCTCAGAAAAAGGGAAAAGGTAAAGACCTTGCTCTACAGTAGAAGCTGAAAGAGTTATAAGAACTGCAGTGCGAGGGACTAAATAATCCCCAAATTTCTCCTGTCGGAATACAAGAAAAAAAGGGTTATAGGAACGTTATGTTGCAGGAACTGCAGAAATCTTTGCGGTTGGAGAACATCTTATGATAATAGTAGCCAAGGGTTTGTTTGAACAGATTACCAATTACACACAGCTGGGGTTAATGAGAACTAGAGCTTTATAAGAGGGTGGTTGTGTTTCATTAACCACATTATTCCTGTCATAGTGCTGCAATGTTGATTTTGTCCATTTAATACTGTGATATGTATTCAGTGAGTATTTCTGTCTGAGAAAGTTTATCTAAGTTGCTCAGAGATCTGTCATGTACTTGTATTAGTCCTTGTTATAATCTCGCTCCTGTTAAGGAGAGGACCTGACACCCCACTGCTCAAAGACCCCCAGTAGTCAATAAAAGAGGTAACGGGTTGTGGGTGCGAGTAAGGCAACTTGATCTCTCAGAAATCTGTGATACTACCATGGATACTTAACTTCAAACTCTGTGGCAGTTTCACAGATTTCTGAGAGATCAGGCTGGAGTGAAGACATACACACAAAGATATATCGTATAACCATGGCTTTTTGTAAACTGGGCTTTTGCCTGCCACACACCACCGGCTTCATGCGCCCTCCTTTTACCCACAAACATTTTGCGCTGCACGTAGATAACAGACCGTATAGTGGTCCCCTTTGCCACCTTCGAGGGAACCACCGAAACAAAACGATTATTAATAATGTCTTCTGCATGTGCCCTGATCACTGTCAAGGGAGCAGGAGAAGACCGACGGTTTCGAACATGGGGTTTGTTAAACCCCTCACAACCAGGTAACACACTACCACCAGCGATGTCATTACCGAGCAGTAACGTGACTCCCTTAACCCTTAAATTAGGCACTACACCCACATGGAACTCACCTGATATTAGTTCAGAATTTATATGAAACCTGTTTACAGGTACTGAAGTGTTACATATTCTCAGTCTCTTCATGTGCAGCTGCGAACCCATGTACAATCTGCCAGACCAGGGCAGCACACGGGAGAGTATGACGGACTGAGAAGTAGGGCTGGGCGATATCCCTGAAAACTCTATCACAATATAAGTGTTTCATATCGGTCGATATCGATAATTATTTATATGTTTTAAGACCTGTTTAGAATAAAGCAGGAAAACAATATTAAATTTAAACATTTTAATTTTAAATTTAACCTTCCACTGATCATAATCCCCTGAGTTATAAAGGCAGAAATGTCAACACAATCATGGAAAAGAGACCCGTTAGCACCTGTTCTTTCTCCCCATCTTCCTCAACTACTTCCTCTTCCTAGTCCTTTGAGGTGAATACTCCCTGTGCGAATAAATATAGTGAAATGATAATTACCATTTCAGCCTTAATGGTCTGCTTGGATATTGCCAAGCTGTAGTGAGCCGCGACCGACACTAGTCTGTTTTAGTCAGCTCCGCCAATGCCTCAAACGAAAGGTCCCCAATGAACAACTCTACTGCCAGCGATGCCATTTTAGTACAGAACGCTAAGTACTGTTGTATGGCTACGTTTATGTTGTATGGCTATGTTTCTTGACCTTTCGAAGGCTTTCGATACAGTGGATCATTCTGTTATTTTGAGGAAACTGGCTTCGATTGGTCTTTCTGGGGATATTTCCTTGTGGTTTGGGAACTATCTGAGTGATAGAAGCCAGGCCATTTTAACTGATGGCATAAAGTCAAGTTCTTTTGTTGTTGAAAAAGGGGGTTCCTCAAGGGTCAATTTTGGGACCTTTCTTATTCACTATTTATATAAATGATCTCTGTGCCAATGTTAAAAATTGTAAATATCATTTTTATGCTGATGACACAATACTTTATACTACTGGCAAATCATATGCTCAGGTATTTGCCTATCTTCAGTCAGATTTTTGTGTATACAAAAATCCCTTTTAGATCTTAAACTGGTTAAATACAAGTAAAACCAAATATATAACTTTTTCCTCAAAACACTGAAAGCTACATCTGGAAAATCTTAAGATTATTACCCTGGAAGGTGTTGACATAGAACAAGTTCAATCTTACAAATACTTTGGTATCTGGCTAGATGAACATCTCTCTTTCAGAGTATGTGTTACAAATTTGATAAGAAAGCAAAAAATTTGAATAGGTTTCTTTTATAGGAACAAAGCCTGTTTTTCGTTTGAGCACAGACTTAAAGTTGTTGCAACTAATTTCATGTCTGTGCTGGATTATGGGGATGTATTGTATATGCATTCATCAGCTTCTGTTTTGAGGCCTTTGGATGCAGTCTATCATGCAGCTCTTCGTTTTATAACTGGCTGCAAGTTTAATATGCATCACAGTACTCTGTAGACTTTGTTTGGATGGGACTCCTTGGTTGCCAGGAGGGTCAGGCACTGGCTGATATTTGTATATAAGGCCATAACGCAAAAAACTACCAAATTATCTCTCTTCAAAATTAACTTGAAGTACTGGAGGCTATAAAACTCGTTCCAAAGTCTGGTTATCCTTAGACGTTCCACGGGTACATACTGATCTGGGTAAAACTGCTTTTGTGTATCATGATCCTCATTCATGGAATGAGTTACAAAAAAACCTTAAACTTGATGGGCCCTATCTTACACCCAGTGCAATTGACTTTTTACACAAACACATGTATCAATCCTATCTTGCACCCGACGCATATGGGACGCGCGTCGGTAAATTAGGGAATTAATTTGTATTCGTTGGGTGGTTCAGCGAAAAGAAGAGGTGTGTTCTGGCGCAAACATTCCCTGGTGCTACCTTGCAGTTCCCGAAATCAATTCCGCCACTGACCAGGAAAAACCTGGTTAAATGTCAGTGGCTTGTTATTCATATGCTATTTTAAGGGCGCATGCTTAACCATAATCTAGCGTGTGCACAGCATGCATACACTTTGCTCCTCTTATCTACACAAATGCAGCAGTTCTTTATTATTGCAATACGTAATTAGAAGGAAAAATATTGCCACACGAGGGAAGTCATTGTGGTGTCTGAAAATGTGAAAAAAAAGGTATACATCTACTGTACACATTTACTCAAATTATTCAGAATTAATTATTTGCACTGATATACATCAACCTCAAGGGAACCCATTCAATCAACATACAAAACATTTGCAATGGTAATAGTAAAATCACCCATGTTTTTGCAAATTATACTCACAACTGATTTATGGCAACTTTGCCATGAGGAATCCCCCCTTGGATGGGTGGCTGTGAAGGGGACAATGGCTATCCGTTAAACACATGGTTATTAATGACACATTTTATGATGACAGCAAGTGCGCGAAATGCTGTTTAATCGAAAACACACACAAACATGCAGTGTAGCCTAATTGAACGAACATTTGGCACACTGAAAATGCGCGTCAGGTGTTTGGATACACTACTCAAGTCGCAGCATTCTTTGTGGCTTGTTGTATTTTATGCAACATTTCCATGAATCATGGATGTGTTGATGACATTAATTAGGAAATATTAGAGGACTTCAGGAGACGTTATGTTGAAATGCATGTGCCGTTGCAACTTAACCCAAATGCCCAGAAATACAGATTGGGAGTGGAAAGCTTATTTGACAGAAGAGTAATCTCGGTCTAATGTTAGACTACATTGCAAAAATATTAACATGCATTCATTACCTCGTGATTTAGTGAGAGTGAGTCCAAAACATCAGAAAGTAGGCTATGTCTTGACATTTCTTTATTTACATTTTGTAAAAAGAAAAATCAATAGCAATCTGCCGTTATAAGAGCAATCCGCCATGGAACAAGCACGCCTGCTCTTAAAGGGAATGTGAGATGACGCTCTGATTGGTTTATTGCACGTTACGCCCAAACCACACCTATGACTAATGAAGCTACTTTAGACCTACCCATTTTAGATTTGCGTTGAGCGCAAGAGTCATTTATCCCGCCGATAAAATAGCAACAGCGCCCGGGACCTTCCCACAATCTCACATGTGTTTCGCGTTTGATACTTGCGTTTCAGATCGTTAAAATAGGGCCCGATGTCTTGCTTTCTATTGGAAAATTTAAAGCGCTTTTAAATGAACATATTATTGTTGATTGCAATTGTTTTGTGTAACTGTGTTCTATATATATATATTTTTTGGTTGTATGTTATTGTGATTTTGTGAACAGGACTCAGCTGTAAAAGAGACCTTGGTCTCAGACTGTTTTCCTGTATAAATAAAGGTAAAAAATTAACAAATAAACCTTGACTACAACACCACATACCAACACTGACTAAACACAAATAACGGTGACCAACACCAGATGACACGCAACGCAAGGTAAGGAAGCCAGGATTCACATACGGCAGATGGAGGTTGAGGCTGGTGTAGCTTCTCCACCAGCTGGTAAAGAAGGCCATTTTGATGTCGGGAGGAACATTGCGGTGGTCCCTTCATTTCATGAATCAGAGATGGACTGGATTTTTCTGCTCTTGAGCGTGTAGCAGCAGCGCTAAAACGGCCTAAAGCGCATTGGAATCTATTGCTTCAATGTAAGCTGACTGGGAAGGCCCAATAGAGAATAGTATGATACTGTTAAGGCTACCATGCATATGAGTTGGTGCCATGGGACAACATTTCAGGCATCATAAGAAAAGTCTTAACCGAACGTTTGTTGAGTTTGCAAGGGACAAAGAGTCTTTATTTGACTGCTGGTGCCGGCCAGTAAGGTATCTATGTATGTGGCTATGAGAGAGCTAATTTTATTAGAGGATTTCATAAACCACCTACCAGGATTGTAGTACATCTTATTGAACAAAAGGTGGCAACTTTGGTGCAGGCAGCAGTCCTGCCAGATGAATATCCGTTGATGCATGAAACAGTTTTTTTCTGTATCTAACTATGAGACCAGGACGACTAATTCACAGGTGGCTTAATCAGCACACTATCCAGCTGATCCTCCCTCTGCTTCTAGTAAGGAAATGAGGGAATGTATTTATTGTCATAGGAAAGGCCACTTGATTGCAGAATGTCCAACTCTGAAGAGCAAGCCTAAGCCACCGCTGTCTCCTCATAATCAATCAAGGAGTATTGTTTTGGTGTGCTCTGAGGAGTCTGAAAGTGGGTATAGCCCATTCATTTTTGATTGCTTGGTTTTCCTTAAGTGATTTGCGTCAGAAGTGGCGTACGAATGAAATATAGGACGTGCGTATGCAAAGAAATATTCAGATTAATAAAACCGTGCGCAAACAGGTTGGGGGGGAGATGCACAGTGTTTGAGTGGTGGGAGGGTGCTTGTTGTTGTAAATAGCGTGTATAAAAAGGATAGGTTGCTGAGTTGGAGGTGTTGAATGGTAGTAAGGTGAAGTTTCAGGTGCCTGGGAGTGCTGCGAAAGTGAAAGGGATGATCACAAGTGTTCCATAAGAGTTGTCCATTGAGGCGCTTAAAGAGTTGGTGTCGGGAGAGGTGGTGGTGGAAGAGAGATGGTAGGACAGTAGGGCGTTGGAGAAGGTGAGTCCGACAGTATTGTTGGAGTTTGGAGGGCCATTGCTGAGTAGGCCGCACATAGGATGTATTCGTTTTTATGTGAGGAAATATGTGCCACCTAAATGTCAGTGTATGGGGCATGTGGCTGCTGTGTACCGAGGGCAGGGTAGGTGTGGTAGGTGTGGGGGTCCACATGAGAATGGCAAGTTGGCATCAGTTATACAAAAGTTTTACTTAAATCCTAATTGGTTCTCTAGCAAGCAAATAAGAGTATTTCACCCATTGTTCAGTAAGGACCTTTTTCCATTTGTACAAATTACAACTGACCATTTTCAGAAATTGGAATAGGAAATAATTTCTAAGATGTCGTTATTTTTCTAACAAGCGATGAAATGTTGGTTGCAATTTCAATTTAATCCACCTGAAAATAGGGAACAAATTTTTCAACAATTATTGTGGCTAAATTCTCATGTACTAATTGATAAAAAGCCTGTATACTTTGACAAGATGTTTGGAAAAGGAATAATGTTTGTAAATGACATTATAAATTAAGCCGGTGGAGTGATGCCTTACATACAGTTAACAAAAACATATGGAAATGTTTGCTCCCTTCAAAAATACACTCAACTAACTGCAGCAATACCATATACTTGGAAGAAGAAAGTACAAGAGGGGAAAAGGTCTGATCTTGTCTGTCAACCACGTATCAGAGTTCAAATGGATGAAGAAAATACGTATAAAAAAAGATATACCAATTCCATCTAAGAACAAAAAAGTGGTTGCTGTTCCATATGGATTTCAAAATAGCTGGGAAGAAATTTTGATGTTCCGATCCCGTGGCATAACGCCTTTGGATTAATACGCAAAACAACACCAGACTCTAAAATTCAAATTTTAAAATTCAAATTATTATACAAAATACTGTCAACAATAGAAATCTATACAAGTGGGGAATACAATCTTCCCAACTCTGCAGATTTTGCTCTGAGGAAGCAGAATCTATAGATCATCTTTTTTGGTACTGTCCTTATGTTGCATGTTTTTGAAATTAATATAAATTGCATTAGGCTTTACAATACTTCTCCTAGCACAACCTAACCACTGGCTAGAACCATTTTCAAAAAGGTGAGATAATCGTCGATAAATATATATGCATTAGAATAACCAAGGTACAGTGAGAATGCAACAAAAATGACCTGCAGTTAATCATAACACACTTAAAAAATTAATAAATATAAACAGGCTCATGTTTGCTAACAATTGTTTTTATGTGATGTTACATTAAATGAATATGTCATGTTCTTTTTACAAAAACCTCTAATGAAATAATTACACATTTTCTCGTTACAGTAATTAAGCTAATAACCTTTGTGACAAATTAAAAATAATCTATCACTATCGATAAAAAACCTTTCTCCATAGGTTGTGTAAAAACATAAAATTACATTTTTATCATTTATCATTATCAAGTTACTGGGGCAAATATACAACCCAAGAGTAGTATACAGTTATATTTTCGATTTTTCCAGCATGATGTCACATTACCGTTTAAAATTAGAGGAGACCAATGCAGGGAGTAGCGTACTGTCGTTTATTGCCGAACGTAAAGTAAGAAAACACTGGAACAATACCAGTCAAAAAGCCTACTGGCTTACCGTAAGACAAAGTAAACAGAGTATACAAAAGGCTCGTCTTCAACACTGACACAACTAGGCAGATAGCATGACAGGTTACATTAAATGCAATGAGGCACACCCTAACGTGACACTCATTCAACTAAATAGGTACACAATACACATAACTCAAAAGGTGGCAGGACATAATCAAATCAATCTGCATCAGGTGTGCGCATTTAAACATGTAGTGACAACTTATACTAAACAGAAGAGGGAGCCAGACTACTACATACTCTTAACCATAAATAACACACAAAGAATCAATAAGGAAGGAGTGTCATTAGAAACAAAACATAAACCTAAAAACACCACCAAACAAAACAGGACCCAATATCAAACCCCCTAAATGTCCTCCCAGGTCATACCATTACAGTACCCCCCCCGAAAGGAGCGGCTCCAGCCACGACCGGAACAAAAAGGAGGAGCGGTCAGGCAGCCAGGGCCACGGGAAGAGGCCAGGCAACAGGATAGCCCGGCGGGGACCAGCCATCAGGGGAACCCGGCGGGGGCCTGGCAGCCGGATAGCCCGGCGGGGACCTGGCAGCAGGAGAGCCCGGCGGGGGCCAGGCAGCAGGAGAGCCCGGCGGGGGCCAGGCAGCAGGAGAGCCCGGCGGGGGCCAGGCAGCAGGAGAGCCCGGCGGGGGCCAGGCAGCAGGTGAGCCCGGCGGGTGCCAGGCAGCAGGAGAGCCCGGCGGAGGCCAGGCAGCAGGAGAGCCCGGCGGAGGCCAGGCAGCAGGAGAGCCCGGCGGGGGCCAGGCAGCAGGAGAGCCCGGCGGGGGACAGGCAGCAGGAGAGCCCGGCGGGGGCCATGCAGCCGGAGAGCCCGGCGGGGACCAGGCAGTAGGAGAGCCCGGCGGGGACCAGGCAGTAGGAGAGCCCGGCGGGGGCCTGGCAGCAGGAGCCGGCTGCAGAGGCGGAGTCGACGGACCTGCGGAAGGTGACCAGGTCGGAGGCGGCTTGACAAGCCGAGGCTGCTGCGGAACCAACTCTGGCACCTGGACAGATACCGAACACAGAGACACAGAAGCGGACACACAGATAGACACAGAGAGAGACATGGGGATGGGGACAGCCAACAGCACAGGGACATGGGCAGACACCGGCACTGGGAGAGGAGCAAGACATGCCACTGGGAGAAGAGCAGGACCTAGCACTGGGACACGGTCAGGCAATGGCATAGGGACAGGGGCAGCATGTGGAACCAGGTCAGGTTCAAGGACGAGGGCAGGCTGACAGCCAGGGTTAGATACCTGGGAAGGGTAATGGTCCGGCAAGGTTATGGTGACAGGCACGGGTACGGGCTCAGGGACTAGGGCAGTCACCGGGACTGAGTCAGGCATTGGTAAGTAGACTGGAGGAGGGACTAGAAAACGCTCTGGCTCAGGAACAAGGACAAGCCTGGGGACAAGGCAAGGTTCAGGCTCAGGGATAAGGCAAGGCTCGACCGATGGTGGTGTAGAGACCTCTGGGTGCAAGGAGCCTTGAGCGGAAACAGCGGCCTCTGGTGGCCGGGAGGCTTGAGCCGAAACAGCGGCCTCTGGTGGCCGGGAGGCTTGAGCAGAAACAGCGGCCTCTGTTGGCCGGGAGGCTTGAGCAGAAACAGCGGCCTCTGGTGGCCGGGAGGCTTGAGCAGAAACAGCGGCCTCTGGTGGCCGGGAGGCTTGAGCAGAAACAGCGGCCTCTGGTGGCCGGGAGGCTTGAGCAGAAACAGCGGCCTCTGGTGGCCGGGAGGCGGTGGAGACCTCTGGTGGTCTGGACGCGGTGGAGACCTCTGGTGGTCTGGACGCGGTGGAGACCACTGGTGGTCTGGACGCGGTGGAGACCTCTGGTGGTCTGGACGCGGTGGAGACCTCTGGTGGTCTGGACGCGGTGGAGACCTCTGGTGGTCTGGACGCGGTGGAGACCTCTGGTGGTCTGGACGCGG
>JACXGM010034780.1:0-11837 GCA_016801145.1 Umbra pygmaea | reverse complement strand
CCCAGCAGGCACCGGACGTCAGTTCAACATCATTTCAACGTTGGACTCCAACGTTGGACAGACGGTTGATTTTAGTTGGATATGAAAATCGGATTGACGTCAAAACCCAACGTTTGATTGACGTCAACCTACAACGTTGGACAGACGGTTGATTTTAGTTGGATACGAAAATCTGGTTGACATCAAAACCCAACGTTTGATTGACGTCAACCTACAACGTTAAATAGACGTTATATTTTAATTGGATATGAAAATCGGGTTGACGTCAAAACCCAACGTTTGATTGATGTCAACCTACAACGTTAAATAGACGTTAGATTTTAATTGGATATGAAAATCGGGTTGACGTCAAAACCCAACGTTTGAGTGACATCAACCACCAACGTTGGATAGACGTTGAATTTTAGTTGGAAATTTAAATTGTGTCGAGGTCAAAACCCAACATTGGATAGACATCCAACGTTGGACAGATGTTAGTTTTTTGGTGTGACTAAAAATCATGTTGACGTCAAACCCAACATTGGACTGACAACAACCTCAAACATAGGACATTGGATTGTTGTTGGAAATGAAAATTGTGTCAACGTTAAATTCCAACAAAAAAATGGATTTTGTAGCATGACATAAAACTTTTACAGAGCTTTGTTTTTATTGTAAATGAAAAGTCTACATATTGAGAAACTGGGATGATGTCATACTAAGGGTAGACACATGTCAAGATCAAAAGTTGGACAGACCCACATTTAATGCACCAGCAGAGACCAAGACATTCATTGAGTTAAGAAAATAACCTCTTTATTTTAAAACTTGTGGTTTTGAAAGGAAACATGCTCACAAGTTAATGCTAACATGCAGGTGTTTAGCAAAAATCAAACTACATTTTTAACAAAACTCAACTGTCCGGAACTCAGAGCCCACTTATGAACAAAAAAAAATTAAACTTCAGAAACATTTTTTCTTCCACCTCCGCCCACCCTGTCTGGGGCATATTTTAAACAGAAGGCGACAGCCGCTGCAATGCTTGCCTCCGTTTCTGCAGTCGTCCTCTGGACACTCTCTGTAAGGAATATTTGAAACTGTAAATCTTTGGGGCATATAGAATATAGTGAAATACAGTAAGCAGTAAAAAAATTTAAGATGCAGACATTGTCAAGAGCCATGCATTTTTTTGCATGTACATGTTTTAAAGCCATTTCAACTTTAGATGGTGTTCTTAAACTGCAAGCTGCAGCTGGCTACATACTGGCAGAAAAAAACTGAATGCCAGTGAATTTCTTTCTTTCTCTAAAAATATCAAAAAATGTAGAAGACATCTATCCAGCATGTTTACAGTGGAAAATTATTTTGCACAAAGAAAATCTGACATTTCTTGCAGGTAGCGGCCAAGTTATTAATAGGTGGGAACTGTGGTTACTGGTTTTCACTGAACCCCCAAAATAGACACTAGAAAACACTAAGGTTTTTACCTGTAACAACCGTGAAGAGCCGGAGCTTCATGAAGGCAAGTTTGCCCTTCCCGCCCTTCATATTGAACTTTGCCATGACGTCATTCGTCATCAACATGTGGATACAAAAGAAAATGTATTTAAATTTACAAATAATTTACTGGTTGAACTTTGAAAATTATTTTGTCAAAAACAAATGTGTTATATTTATATAACATGTAGCATATATAGATTGCACAAAATACATCTTAGCTCTAAAGCCTGTAGTCTATAACACAAAACTAGATTGTATAATCACCTTATAGTAGTTTATTTATATATAATTCTTACAGCCTTCTACTGCATTTTAGGCCACTCCTGAACAGCAAGCATAATGGTGGGTTCAACCTGAAAGCGAATCCAGTGTTTCATGCGTCTTGATTACACACAAAGTCAATGCAAAGATGCAAATTCACTTTGGGTGGTGTGGAAAATCCATTTGTTGCAACATTTTCTGGGTCACCCGAATGACATTATGGGCCCTATCTTTCACCCAGCGCAACGCAGCGCAAAGTCTGAACACAAGTGTCTTTGTTAGTTTAAGACCGACGCAGTTATCAATTTCCTGTCAGGCACCCGCGATGTTTAAAAACCAAATGCACCTGTGTCCATATTTGCGCCAATGGGAGTGCGGGTCTAACAGGGAGGTGTGTTCAGGATAATTCTGGGTGTATTGCTATCTTGAGGCATCAGAAAGTGGTTGCGCCATTGACCAACAATATCCTGGTCTAAAGTCAATGGCGCAGCACGTCATAGTTATTTTAACAGCAAATTCGTCAAAAACACTATGGTTGTTGCACACACAGAGGGAAGCACAGCAGCACACGAACATGCAAAAGATTACAAATAAAAACATTAAGGTGCAAATCCGCCATCATAATGCGTGAAAGGTACAAACGCGCCTGGCTCTTAAAGGGAATGGGAGATTAATCTCTGATTGGTTTATTGCATGTCACGTCCAAAACGCACCCATGAATTAATGAAGACACTTAGTACAACCCTTTTACACCATGCGCCCGGCACATGGACCCATATATCCACTGTCAAACTAGAAACAGTGGATTTGGACACGCCCAAAGTGCACTTGCGCCTTGCGCTTCACGCCATGCGCTTAGATCGTTAAAATAGGGCCCTAAGTTGCCAAAGCCTATCAATGGTGAAATTGTCCGGATGTCACAGACGGCTTCAGAGCATTGTTTAGAGAGGACCAGGCAGAAGGGAGCCAACGGAGAGATGACTTTATTTACTGTATACACACAGATTACTCAGAAAAATAGTTGGCAGCAGTGACTAATTTGCTTTATGCAAAACATTTTTTTTAAAGTCTGAATGAATGGGTCTTTGAATGGTCCATCAAATTATCTACCACTATCAATCTCAATCACACAAATTAGGATATGCCAACAGTGGCTGTGGTGAGCCCCCGAAGATCGGAGTACTTTCTTTCTGTGGATAATGTAAACTATATAACCCTGTGTGTTAGTTTCAATCAGCTTTTTTGCATGAGACATCTATCAACTCGTTATTATTCCTGAAGCTGCTTCAATCAGCTGTGTTGAAGCAGTGTAAGATTAAATCATGCAGGACAGGGGGTAACTTTCTCCATGATAGGGATGGGGAAACACTGTTGTAGAAATGCTAAATAAGCTTCAATTCAACTAAGATTGATTGCTGTATGAATCAAAGTCTTTGCACACTGTTTAAGTGTGAAAAAGCTACACTGAACGAACGATATAGAACTGTATTTTATCGTCTTTTGGACATACAACTAACCTGAGTGTCATAGTCAACATATTAAAACAAATGCAAACCTATGCCCTTGCTAAATGCTTTACGAAAAAAGTTTAATGAAGCTGAACACACAGTAGCTGAATACAGTCTCTGAGTATGTTATCCAAAGAAAAAAAAAGCTAATCCTACCATACTACTTCAGGAGCTAATGCTAGCCACCATTGGCGCAGCCTAACATTGCCTATGTAGAAAGACAAATAACCTAACTTAAAATATTTATATCTCAATATAGAATATATTAATGTAGGTGTGAGCTATTGGCTGTCTATGGAATCAAATAGCAGCTGTATTATCCCATTAAGATCCAGGAATTTAACATTCTGTAATTTGTGTGATGTAGATGTACAATAATGACTGCGGTAGCAATATTGACGGAACACATGAAACAAGAGCAATGCATTCAGACTTTACTCAATGTTTTGGATAACGCTAACCAGTCCCCTACCATTCTCGCAATGTGTACAGTAGCAAACTAACCGAGAATGCATCACGTTAAGTCCTGTGGCGGATGTAAAAACAGTTTATTTATGATTATTTCCTGTCCTGAGAGTGGAGGTCTGCAGTTGTACCCTCATGGGTTTTTCATGATCGTACGAACCCTGTATATAATACATTTGTACTCTAAATTGATGTTTAACTCGCCACACATGGCTGTTAATGTCAGGAAATCTGGTGCAATTATTCATTTTGTTAATTTAATCTTTGACATAATTAAACTTTTCATAATTTTAAATATATATGAAATTCATACCCAATGTGACTTCTAAACCGGGGTATGAACTGAACCCTGTGACTTGCAGATCCCTAAAGTAGGCTGCCAGTTGGCCCAGTGGCAACAGTAGAGTCCTCTATACAATATTGATGCTACTCTATTATATCAATGCTAACAGTAACTGACATCTAATTGACACTGAGATATTAAAAAACTTACTTCTCCATGACCCTTTTAACATTGTCTTTTAAGTGGACTCCTCCCACCATGGACAAGGCATTAATCTGAAATTAGAGGAACAATATTTCAGTTTTACCAACAAAAGAAAAAGAAGTAAACAGTGACACATTACACATGAAAGAAAAATATGCATAATTATGTTAGTATGACTACAGTTGACCTTACCAGCTTCTGTTTTTCCTCCAGGGAGTCGAGGGATCTATCAAGGAGGTTTAGAGCCTCAACAGTTGACGCTTGTTGAATTTTAGTTGCTTCATACTTTTCAGCATCCCGTTTCTTCAATGAGCGGATATCCTCACGCATTTCCACTAGCATTTCCATCACTTTTCTCTGAAATTCTAATGCAGTGAAACAAATAATTACCATAATTAGAAATATGGTATGTCAAAAAAACTACCTACTACAGATAAATGTCATAATCTATTGTCATTGTGTTTTGTTTGAGAGGTTGTATTTTAATCCAAATGGGGTTGTCTCAGCACTTGACTTGCATAAAGCTAAGAAAAAAGGCAAATACTCAAATTTTAGCACAATTCCTGGATTTTTTACGGGATAATACAGCTGCTATTTGATTCCATAGACAGCCAATAGCTCACACCTATATTAATATATTCTATATTGAGATATAAATATTTTATAATATATAGCCTATAAATATTGAGATTTTATTTGCAATCTATTTCACCTAGCCAATTATGATGATTATGACATTACACAATGAGTGAACAAGTCTGGGCTTTCACCACATTAGCCCGCTAACAGATGCCTTGCTGCCCCACACAGCTGACATCTGTCTTGCTGTGTGTATTGGGGAAGAATGAAATTAACGTAATTACTAGCAATAGGAATAATTAAAATTTTATCTATACAACAACTACTCTTATCAATAATTCTTATTGGTTTGGTGCTTTATCAATGCTGTTTTTTTAATTTTTTTATATTACCAAGAATTTATTATTTTTAATATTTCAAAATAGAAACATTTACTACAGGATTACAATTTATTTAGATTTTAAATATAACTAAATATTGTTTCTAGAGAAGCAAGAGCAATGTTTACATCAGCAACGTCCCTATATAAACTATATAATAATAAGTATATAACAAGTCCTACAACGGTGGTTCATTTCTTACAGGGGTACGTCACCACAGTAATTTATGCTACAGGATTGAGCCAATCCCATCTGACGCGACAACCACTCACATTCCAAACTAAGGTCAATTTTAGAATCAACAATCAACCTAGCCTGCATGTCTTTGTACAGGGCTTGAGATAAAAGAGTTCGATAAATGCAAGCCATTTACCACACAGTCTGTGATTTTTTGCCAACTGTCCTTATTTGGCAGCTGCAACTGTGTAGTGTGTGGTCAGTGTGTGACTGGATTATGTGTTTAAATTCTTCATATTTCTGTGATATTATAGTTTGCTCTTCGTTAGTAAAATAAGCCGCACTGCTGCCAGCAGACTTGTTAGAGACTGGTCAAATCAGGAAACACCTCATCTTTAATGTGCATGTGCTCATTGCTAGATTAGACAAACCTGGGTTGACTACCAAGTTGACCACCACCTTTGTGTGACCACTTATAATTGCTGGTGTAAGGGTTAGTGAAGACAGGTAAGAGAAAGCCTCTGGTTCTGTTCTTCTGTTACTTTTAAAATTACCTATGTATTTTTTTAATATAATATAAACTTACTTTCTTCTGGCATTGGGTATGGGCAACGCTTTCCCTGTGTTGATGGAGTTTGTTGTCTGGAGCTGGTCCCTTGAGTAGATTGCTGAACAAGGGATATTGACCTACGTTGTTCTTCATGGTGGGACAGGCTTCTATGAGATGGTGGTCTGGTCTGCATTTCTGATGTGGGCTCCTGAATTTGCTGGAGCACTACAAAAAGAGTAAGAGTAAAAAGGTGCTTTTCAATTCTTATTTGTGCATCCTCGTTTCCTTTCCTCGTGTCTTAGCTCCACCCCCAGTAGGATGCAAAGAAAGGCTGCAAGGAAAGAAAAGGAGGACGAAAGAATCTATAAATTGAATCTAGGAATTTATACATTGGAATACTTGATTACTCAAGTGTCACTCCACAGCACCATCAGCTGCGCTCAAAGGATCTGTCCTAATGTTGTTGAAGTTTATGTGTGGTTTATATAAACTTCAAAGGCAAAGTATAAATTTAATGACTGTGACCGATGTGAAGGAGGAGGAGAATTGATATGTGCAACGTTTAGTCGATGAAACACTTCTGCATAGGATACACTGTGTATCCTCGCTCAGGAAGCTCCTCAGGAAGCTCCTCAGGAAGCTCCTCAGGAAGCTCCTCAGGAAGCTCCTCAGGAAGCTCCTCAGGAAGCTCCTCAGGAAGCTCCTCACTCCTCGATCCTCGCCTCCTCTATGTGCAATTAGAGTATTAAAGGTGCTATATGTAATACATGTACTGTAATAAATCCAAAAATGACACCAATGCCTCATCAGTTATTAAGGAAACATGTTAAGCTGAAATACTATATTTTTTTAAAACAATGCTAATGTCAGTATTTTTCCTTTTGGAAAAGTACGTTCCGGGACGGAATTTATGTTTATGTTTTGGCCTGTGTGTTGTTATCAACTGCCCATTTTGACAGCACAAACAGATTGCTAGGCATACCTGTAAAAACGCAAACCCAGCGCGCTACAGCCATGGAAGCAGCAAACAAACGAACAAAATCATAGAGATTCTACACAACCTAAAAAAAACTCTGCATGTTTCTAAACGGTTCCATGACCATAGATGTAGTAAACCACGGTTCGCCTGTCATGATTGCGCTGATGTTGTTCGTCACATTAGTTTCGATTCTGGGGAGGAGGGGGCGGAGGGATACAACTCAGGTATTTTGAATTTGAACTGTAGTACCCATTTTTTAACGCTGGCTGTCCGTTTTACATATAGCACCTTTAAGATGTCTTTAAAGATGGCTGAGCTCGATTGGTTTCCGGTTCATAGGATGGAGGACGGAGGATCGAGGAGACAAGGAGGGATATTGAGAAGCACCCCTGGTCACGACAAATGCTTAAACTAAATTTAGGAAAGATTTTAGGACAAATCTCTCCAATACAAATGATCATTGCAGTTAAGTATGAGTTTAATTAAGCCTCCAAGTATGACCCATCATGTGGCAAGAACAAGTGGCAGTGTTCTTGTACTAAATCAAGTGAATATAAACCTGGCAACAATGACTGAAAGTAACAACCCAAAGCTGAAAAAATGTTTTGAAGGTTGCGGCAACACCACACATTACTTTAGGATTCATTGTTAAGCTCGTGTTGTTTGCTAGTCCAAATCCAATTAAATTATTTTGGAGGAGCACACCCACTGGGAAGCTCTCATAAAAGATGGCTCAGACTTGTTGGATCTATTACATTTACATAGATATATATAATTATAAAAGTGAATTTAAGACTAAGGACCTGAAAAACCCTTTTTTGCCCTTGAAATCTGTTTTCCCCGAATGAGAGGAATGACTGTAGAGCCAGAGCTTGATCGCCTGGATGAGGTAGACGATGATGGCGAGCTTTCATATTCGGACCCTACTTGAGACTCTCGCTCTTGAACATGTTCTGGCTTCCTTGGAGCAGCAGGAAGTTCTAGCTCTGTTGAAAAAAAAAATCTTATTCCTTAATTGATATAATGTATTCCTCTTTTAAAGCAAAGACAATACATGAACTATACACACAGAACAAGCATGCATTAACAAACAATGTGTGTGTATATCATATTGTTGTGTTAATGTTCATATTAAAGCAGTGTTTCCCTTTTGTCCATTCAGCTGCAGCACTTAAGCTCACTCATATTTCTAAGGACTTTAAAATTGGCATATGTTAGCAGTAAATTGTCAATCTGGCAGTATACACTCACCTAAAGGATTATTAGGAACACCATACTAATACTGTGTTTGACCCGCTTTAGCCTTCAGAACTGCCTTAATTCTATAAGGCATTGATTCAACAAGGTGCTAAAAGCATTCTTTAGAAATGTTCGCCCATATTGATAGGTGCATTATCCTGCTGGAAGTAGCCGTCAGAGGATAGTTTTAACTTACATCAAGAGACAGCTAGTGTGAGTGGGTCTCAGGTGTGTCACGCATATAGGTAAATCTACTGAATCTACTCGGGGAAACACTGTACTGTTATTGTGTGCTCTCAAAATTTTTTGTTTTGACAAATTGTATTTTTATGCTTTGGCAACATTGTTCTTGAACCTTTCATGCCAATAAAGCAATCAGAATTGAATGGAATTGACATTCTGTAGATAATTTGTCACTTTTTTGTGATAATTACAGGGGAGAAAACAAAGAACTAACCTTCATCACTGTTGAGGTGTTGACAATTTCTTTGGATGTCTTCTTGATCAAATTCTACCTCACTGTGACCACTATCATCTAGTTCAAGACACAAATTAACAAAAAATTAATTCTGTTCCAAATACAAATAAAAAAGATGCAGTTTTCAGTGATTGTGCTTAGCTGGTGCAGTGCATGAAAGGAAGGCAGTTGTGATAGAAGACACGTAGGTGTGTACAATTATGGATGCATCCTTTATATTGCTACTTTCCCATCCTCTTCTACAGTCACTCTTCTACCAGGAAGTACGTCGGAAGAAGCAGGGAAAGGAAAAGTTGAAAAGTGAATGAGAAAAAAAAAAGAACAAACGTTTTTAACAGTCGTTTAATATTTATCAAAGTTTACATGCCAGCAGCCATATCACCCTATAGCCCAAGACTGTTTGCCCACTGAAGCTAAGCAGGGCTGAGCCTGGTCAGTACCTGGATGGGAGACCTCCTGGGAAAACCAGGTTGCTGCTGGAAGAGGTGTTAGTGAGGCCAGAAGGGGGTGCTCACACTGTGGTCTTTGTGGGTCCTAACGCCCCAGTATAGTGACGGGGTCACTATGCTGTCAAAAAGCACTGTCCTTCAGATGAGGCGTTAAACCGAGGTCATTAAAAACCCCAGGATGTCATTCGATATAAAGTAGGGGTGTAACCTCCAAACCCTGGCCAAATTTGCCAATTTACCAAAGATGTCAAACTGGCATTAGTTCCTTATTGTGACCTTGTTGTTATGGTGACCCAGAAAATTGACATTTCTTAAAAATCCATTACCAGTAGCCTATTGCGATACAACTGCAAGTAGGGCTGGGAGGTATACCGGAAAAAACTATATACCGGTATTCATGTATGTAGCGGTATGCTATATTCGTTACCGGTATTTTTTTCATATGTCATTCCGCCAGCTGCAACAACTGAGAATAATCTTATTTTGGAATAAACTGCGCCCCTAAAATCTTAATGCCCACTGCGTGACACACACAAACACACGTGAGAAACAAACAACTGGAAGTTAGATAAACGTTGGAAAAAAACAATGGAGGGTGCAGGTAGAATTATCCGCGCAGCAGCAAGCGAAAAATGTGTTGTTAAAAAGGGTGCAACGTCGATAGTGTGGACATGGTTTGGTTTAAGATCCCGTTTACACGTACACGGACAGTAATTTTGAAAAACTGAGATATTTCCCTTCGTTTACACGCAAACAGAGAATTCGCCCTTGAAAACGATTCTTTCTAAAAACTCCGGCTAAGGTGGAGATTTTTGAAAACTCCGTTGGCATGTAAACGAAGGAAAACTGAGGTTTAGGCAGCCGACGTCACAGTATGCGCCAGAACATGCACCTGCGCCAAAAGTGCGACCTATGTTTACATTTTCATTTGGCTATTTTTGGGAATCTGATTGGCTAACGTGGGCTTCAGCCTTTCGTTATACTGCCACCTACACCTTTGGCATTCTCTTTACGACATATACACGCTTGGTTCTATTAGTGCATGCACTAAGCCACTCGACCGATGTTATAACAAGGGAAAAAAGCTTATGGCGGTTGTTTGGCTCGAGTTCAAAGGCTATTTTTCCGTGCCCAGAACCTGTGAAACCAATCTGATTGTCACAACTATACCAGTAGTTAATCTAGTTAAATGACAGTGGGACTTTTTTGTAATTCATAAACCTAAGCAAGTACTGTGGTGGTGCCATGACATGCCACGGTTCAGTACTAAAGCCATAGACAGTCGATAGGCTTGTTTTTTTGCGGTTGCAAAGTTATTTATTAGTATTCCTGCATTTAATAAAGATTTAAACAATAGCACTACTTTTACTTACTCAGTCTTGTTTATTGGTGTTCCAACAAAAATCATAATGAACGAACAAATTAATTTCTTTCAACCCTTTACTTAAAATATTAAATACCTTTAAATACCGTGATACCGTCAAAAATTTGAAAAATATCAGGGTATTAAATTTAAGCCATACCTCCCAGCCCTAACTGCAAGATATGCATGAATAACTACTTTAAAAGAGGTAAGAATTGGTTGATAAATAAATGAATACCTGAGTATAAGAGTGAATGACAAAGTACAAAAGTACTAAAAATAGTACTTAAAATTGTTAAAAGAATTAAAAGTTAAAAGAATACCTGTCACAAAATCTCCAAATGTCTTATTTTTTCTTCTTCTTTTTGCTTCCAGTGCCCCTTCTTCAGTTTCTGTACTACTTGTGAAGTCGCAGTTATCACATTCATTAAAGTCATCTACAAATCATAAATAACAATTAACATAGGGAAAGCAAAAATATACTTCCTTATGACAAAAGGCACATAATTGATGTGACATGTAAGTGTACCCACCAGATCTCATCTTTTCTTTCAGAAGAGGAAACTTTCTCCAACCTTCAGATGGTTTGCGGCGTTCCTTCAAATGTCTTGTTGCATTTGCAATATTTGGCCAGAACAGTAACATGTTTTCTGTGTCTACCCAGCTGTCTGGCACCGTCCCTTCTTCTTGCCTTTTCCTTTCTTGCCACACTGCCCTAACCCAAGCCATCCTGAAACAAAGCATATTGAAATAAATTAAAACATTAACTTAAAAAAACATAAATTAATACAAATAATATAGAGACAATTCCAAATTTCTTCCAACTACATGTTTCATCATACATTACCTTCTCAGTGGTGAATGCTTTAAATGCATCAAATTCATAAAAGTACTATTAAAAATATTTCCATTATAGTTTGTCATGAACATGCTCATCTGTGGCACATCATTATAATATCCAGGCACATGCCATAAAATCAAAACAGTAACTTTACATTTAAAATATAAATATGTAAAAAAGCCATCAATTAAACTTTGTTTAATGGAAATATTTTAAATGTAAAGTTACTGTTTCAAATTCATAAAAGTACTATTAAAAATATTTCCATTACAGTTTGTCATGAACATGCTCATCTGTGGCACATCATTATAATATCCAGGCACCTGCCATAAAATCAAAACAGTAACTTTACATTTAAAATATAAATATATAAAAAAGCCATCAACTAAAGTTTTTTTAAGCACAGATTACGATGCTGAATACACACAACATCCAATACAATTAAAAAAAGAGTGTTGTGTTGATATGTCCTAATAACTGAGTTCGAACCGAGGCGTTTAAAAACTAGGCTGGAGTAATATAAATTGAGTACTTAAGATAAAAACACAAAAGACGAAGGCTCCAGCATAGTATTATACGCAACAGACAAACGAAGCGACCGG
>JACXGM010034779.1:0-11873 GCA_016801145.1 Umbra pygmaea | reverse complement strand
TAACCCTAACCTTAATTCTAACCTTAACCTCAGTAACGTCATATCTAACCTTAACCGTTAGTAACCTCATGCCTAACCTTAACCGTTAGTATCCTCCTACCTAACCTTAACTGTGAATGTTGCAATATAATTTCGAACGCTATGGAATGTATGGAATGTTCTCGCATAAATCCGCTAAACGAAATGTACCGGAGCAACGCAATTCAAGTAGAAATATAGCCTAATAACAAAACGTGCAGTTCAAACGTAAAAACACCCTAAATAGGTTGGCACAGAACGTAATTTAGGTTTTCAAAATAGTTTCCTGAGAACGTAATTTGGGAGAAATTCTGAGATTTACGGTTGGTTATGGATGACCCAGAGTCAGGCTCACAGAGACAATTGCATTTTCCGATGCCAATCTTGTAGTTGCACAGCACAGCGAGTATACATTTCATCTGTGGTAAGTAATCTGTGCTGCGTGCAATATTAACCATATACAGAGGTTGAAATGCATTTTTTTGTGAATGATTTTGTTGTTCGTAACCTCAAGTAGGCTACAACAGAAGTGGTGGCAGATTAAGGTAGGCCCTAATAGCATTTCCCGTTTGGGTTTTGGCATTTTCAAGTGAGTCATCCACATCAATGATCAAACTTTTATTAGCGGATGTAATTATGTTTTTAGAATAGTCAGCGTCATAGATGTATGACAGTAACTGTAGTGGAAACTTAATTTATGTTTGGTGAGTTAGGTAACTTTTCAGAAATTAGGCAAACAACAATTTCAATCAAATAATGCGCACTTTCTACATTGGGACCTTTCAGCGAGAGATCAGGGACAGGTCTGGTATATCACAGCCAAATACAGTCTAATTATGTCAGCAGTTTCGACGCTATGAAGTCCCTTTCTGTTATATGCAAACTTTGATTAAAATACAATTTTATGAGATTGCTGGGTTTCTAATTGGGGTGAATAGGGTGCTTGATTGTATTGCGTCTGTAGCCACCATCCATGAATGATTATACATTTATCAATCGCAAAAACTTTAATTAAATCAACGTTCAGATCATATGTGATGCCAGGATGTTTGTTCTGAATATGGTAGCCCAGTGGCCGGGTGGGACGCCCGACTCTAGTTTTTTTTAAACTGCAGCTTTGGATCAAGTCTATAGGAGGGCACACTGCATGGCTGGAGTCATCTCTTTGCCCTCGTACAATTATTATAATAGTTCTACATAGTTCTTTGGTGAAATGGTTGGATGTTATTCCTCTTGGTGAAAATGGTTAACCTTGACTGGCATGCTGGGTTCTCCACGATATTGCGCTGGAGAACGGGGCCATTCAATGAAGATCAGTGGCCACAACAGCCAACATTGGGGGCTCTACGAAGGAGACAGGATCTTATTCTGCGCTTTTAATATAGTAAGTACTATCTTGGGTAAGCAAGCTACTTAAAAAATACAACGTGGAATGTCCAGTGAAAATAATTCATTTATTTAAAATGCACTTCAAGTTCTCGTTAATCGCTTTCAATGACTGTAGCAGTAACCTCAACACCACATTTTACTTGACATTTTACTACGATGCCTGATTTTAAGCTTCCAAATTAAACCAAGCGGTTGGCCTGCACCTGAGATCTGAGCGTCTCTTTTTATCTCAGAGAAATTCATTTTCTTTGACGGATTTCGCTTATCCATGTCGTAAATTCTAAGGGCGAAGCCTCTAATCCGTGCATAAATGTGGCCGTGATATTTAAATTATGATTGATTTAAACTGTCTGATTTATCAACACCCGTTAATTCGTACGCTGGAATTGGAGTGAAACGAATGTTTTGTAAATCACACGTGAGTCTCGTCGTAAGATGATTTCTGCGTTCAGATCTACACTGGTTTCTACGCACGTTTGATAAATGAGGGCCAATGTGTTTACAAATTAAACTACCCAAATTGCCCATTTCACAAATTCAAAGGTAACATTGCAGAAAGATTTTGTATTCCTAAAACAGAAGAATTTATATTTTTAGCTTTCTTTTAAGAAAAACAGTATATTAATGATTTGAAACTTAAAAAATGTAAAGCTCACCTCGGAATTTGAAATGTAAAGAATTAAACCCAAACAACACACACAATGTAACAGGCTAATTGTATTTTAAATAATGATTCATTTGAATGCCCTGACAGAAACTCTCACACAAAATTGTGCTGTGGTTTGCACATATAGACACATTTACACAAACTTATTTAGGTTGAACCTATTTTATTTGCCTATACAACACAATGTTTTATGAACATCACGTGCTACTGTAGTCAACGGGAGTAAAAGGATACAATTAAGATGCACTTATGAAGTTAAAGCATTAATAATTAATATATTTCCTTTTCTCCCCCGTTGCAATAGTCTGAGTTAAGAACGGAGAAATGCTTAATAAATGTGTATAGAGGATTGATAGTATAGACGTTGTTGATATTTCCTATCTAACTATCTGACCTCATAATGATTATTTATCCGTGTGTGTAAAAAGCTACGGAAAGAAATACTAGAGCGACCCGGGAAACTAAAGCGTTGCCCGCAAGTCAGACCCGGTGCATAGGCTACCTAGCTTGAATGTGTGCGTGATAAGGGCTGAAAACTTAAGAGCAGGCCGAAACAAGATGGCTTACGTTCCCATTAATGACTCCACCGGAGATGTTCTGGGAAATGATTTAGCATGTCAGACAGAACTTAATAAAGTGAATAATATTTAATTCCAGATAAAGGGCATCGAAGTACAACGCTTTAACCGGACACAGAATTACACAATACAATACCAAGAATTACATGTCGTCTATACTCCTACATATGATTTATGATCTAAGCATGTCTTATACGGTTCAGTCTATTTCTCAACATTTATTCAACACATTAACTATGGCGCGCACTGAACGTGGGCCAGGAGAATCGTTAAAGAGAACTTATCTCATTAACCTTAAACAAAGGCTTATATTTCCACCGAGAGGGGACGCCCACCTATCTCCCGCTGCATATGAAATAAAGATCAGTTCACTGGCTGGAATTGGAAAACAAAGGAGTACATCAACAATTAGATTATGCGTCGCCTTGGCGGCGCTATCCGGGCTGTAACAAAAGGGCTGAGTTATAACAGCTAGCATTTGTCTCTTCTACTCACTCTGTGGAGAAAATCATATAGCCTTGCATGTAGTAAAAACAAAAAGTCCCTTTATGGGATGATCCGTCAAGCCCCAAAATGAACTATCATGATATACAGTATAATGTTGAGTTCTCAGCTTCTTGTTGACTACCCATAGTGGGGGGTTTCCCCCCCCTTCCTTCCAGGTCTCACTCCGGCAGTCGTCAAGAGTCTGAGAGACTGCTAGTCCTTAGACAGCTGCTATAATCAGTACTGTGAAACCTCTAAAAATCCACTACACTACACAATCTGAAATGAGGTAACAGCTTAGACTGACTGTGTTGAAGTATTCTGTGGGAGAATGAACAACTACTGGTTTTAGTTGATGCAAAGGATTACTTAGAGTCAACATTCAATTTGGATGTTTATTTAAGCAAATGGTTTTATGGCCCCATTGAACTAAAGCCCTGAACCCCCCTGTGCTTTTGACAACACCTCGTAAAACACTTAGATGAATCTTAGCTTTGAGGAAAAATGCATGAACCTTGGAATGCTTTTATCATTTTAGAAGTCTTTTACAAAGACACATACACATAGATTGTATGTAACTGTAATACAGACAAAGGACAGTTTAGACAAACATTGAATCAAGCTCTGTAACAACAAAATTTGTTTTTAACCATTTTTTTTTCTAAATGGGGGCAACAGCGTTATAAACCTGGAAAATCAGCAGAGAGCTAGAATTATACATGTCCCTGAAAGAGAAAAGTTGAACAGTTTACTTGGAGTAAGTTGATATGTCTTGACTTAGAACAAAACTGATAGGAACCAAATAATTCTCACACAAATATAGACACACACACAGATTCTCACACACATGCAGACATTTGCTTTTGCAAACATATAGCCACAGAAGAACAGAGATACACACATGATTTTAGAATGGAACATTTGACATGGTCTGCTTAAACAAATGGTAACATGAAGCAAGATGAAATGAAAATGACTATTGTATGATACAGGAAAAGGGCTTGATGTAAATGTTATAACCTGCCCCGAACAGAATAGGTGACTTTGAGTCTGTGGGGAAACCTTTGAGGGTTGGAGAACTCAGAGAGATAACTCTGCCATTTAGAGGCAAAACATTTGGCCATTTTGTTTTTAACAATTTGAGAAAACAAAAGATTTTACTTTAAAAAAATCTCACAAACGATCTTATAGACTTTTCGGAACGTCCCATGACATTACAATTTTAACATTGATGCAAGAGTAATCACACAACTAAATTAGCTTGTGCCATAGAGAGAAAGAGACACACACACACACAGATTCACACACACACACACACACACACACTTTTTTATTTTTATTTTAATATGTAATTTTGTATGTACAGTCTTGGCCAAAGATTCTGATGATTACACAAACACTAATTTTCACTAATTTTCAAAGTCTGCTGCCTCAGTGTTGATGATAGCAATATGCAAATATTCAAGAATGTCAGTGATCAGATGAACTGCAATGAATTACAAAGTCCCTCTTTGCCATGAAAATTAACTTAATCCCAAAAAAAAGACATTTCCACTGCATTTCAGCCCTGCGACAAAAGGATCAGCTGCCATAATGTAATTGATTGTCTCATTAACACAGGTGTGTTGACAAGGACAAGGCTGGAGATCACTATGTCATGCTGACTGAGTTAGAATAACAGACTGGAAGCTTCAAAAGGAGGGTGGTGCTTGAAATTATTGTTCTTTCTTTGTCAACCATGGTTACCTGCAAGGAAACAAGTGCTGTTAGCAATACTTTCCACAAAAGGGCTTAACAGGCAAGGATATTGCTGCTAGTAAGATTGCACCTAAATCAACCACCAAGAACCTCAAGGAGAGAGTTTCAATTGCTTTGAAAAAGGCATCAGGGGGCCCAAGAAAGTCCAGCAAATGCCAGGACTGTCTCCTAAAGTTGATTCAGCTGCGGGATCGGGGCACCACCATTGCAGCTTTCTCAGCAATGGCATCAGACAGATGTCTGCATGCACAGTGAGGTGAAGACTGTTGGAGGAAGGCCTGGTATCAAGAAGGGCAGCAAAGAATGCACTTCTCTTCAGGAAAAACATCAGGGAAAGACTGATATTCTGGGATTGGACTGTTGAGGACTGGGGTAAAGTTATTTTCTCTGATGTATCCCCTTTCCGATTGTTTGGGCCATCTGGAAAAAACCTTGTCCAGAGAAGACAAGTTGAGCGCTACCATCAGCCCTGTGTCATGCCAACAGTAAAGCACCCTGAGACCATTCATGTGTGGGGTTGCTTCTCAGCCAAGGGAGTGGGCTCACTCATAATTTTGCCTAGGAACACAGCTAGGAATAAAAAATAATAACAACAGATCCTCCAAGAGCAACTTTTCCCAACCATCCAAGAACAGTTTGGTGAGCACCTTGCCATAATGCAAAAGTGATAACTAAGTGGCTCAGGGAACAAAACATCAACATTTTTCTCCATGGCCAGGAAACTACCCAGACTTTAATTCCATTGAAAACGTGTCTTCAAATGGCAGGTGGAAAAACAAAAACCCACAAATTCCACCAAACTCCAAGCATTGCTCATGCAAAAATGGGCAGCCCGGATGTGTCCCAGAAGTTAATTGACAGCACACTAGGGCAGATGTCTTAAAAAGGAAGGGTCAACACTGCAAATATTGACTCTGCATAAACTTAATGTAATTGTCCATGAAAGCCTTTGACACTTATGGAATGCTTGTAATTATACACTGCACAAAAAAAGAAAGGGAACACTTAAACAACACAATGTAACTCCAGGTCAATCACACTTCTGTGAAATCACACTGTCCACTCAGAAAGCAACACTGATTGACAATCAATTTCAAATGCTGTTGTGCAAATGGAAGAGACAACAGATGGAAATTATAGGCAATTAGCAAGACACCCCCAATAAAGGAGTGGTTTTGCAGGTGGTGACCACAGACCACTTCTCAGTTCCTATGCTTCCAGGGAATGTTTTGGTCAATTTTGAATGATGCCGGTGCTTTCACTCTACTGGTAGCATGAGACAGAGTCTACAACCCACACAAGTGGCTCAGGTAGTGCAGCTGATCCAGGATGGCACATCAATGTGAGCTGTGGCAAGAAGGTTTGCTGTGTCTGTCAGCGTAGTGTCCAGTGCATGGAGGCGTTACCAGGAGACAGGCCAGTACATCAGGAGATGTGGAGGAGGCCGTAGTTGCAAGGAGGAGTAGGAGGACCACTGCAAGACCCCTGCAAAATGACCTCCAGCCGGCCACAAATGTGCATGTGTCCACTCAAACGGTGAGAAACAGACTCCATGAGGGTGGTATGAGGGCCTGACGTCCACAGGTGGAGGTTGTGCTTACAGCCCAACACCATGCAGGACGTTTGGCATTTGCCAGAGAAAACCAAGATTGGCAAATTCGCCACTGGCACCCTGTGCTCTTCACAGATGAAAGCAGGTTCACACTGAGCACATGTGACAGACGTCATAGAGTCTGGAGACACCGTGGAGAACTTTCTGCTGCCTGCAACATCCTCCAGCATGATCGGTTTGGCGGTGGGTCAGTAATGGTGTGGGGTGGCATTTATTTGGGGGGCCGCACAGCCCTCCGTGTGCTCGCCAGAGGTAGCCTGACTGCCATTATGTACCGAGATGAGATCCTCAGACCCCTTGAGAGCATATGCTGGTGCGTTTGGCCCTGGGTTCTTCCTAATGCAAAACAATGCTAGACCTCATGTAGCTGGAGTGTGTCAGCAGTTCCTTCAAGAGGAAGGCATTAGCCGCTTTCCGACCAAGTAGTTACAGGAACGTAGTTATAGGAACAGTCCACTTCCAAACAGTTCTACTAACTACTCTCCCCCAAACCGGTTTTGCTCTTTGCATTCGCACTGGTCAAGTGGCCATAGGAACTGGTAGGAGGGATAAGGGCGTGACGCAAGCACCGCAACAAGCTTTTATAGCGTCGTCAGTCGTCACTACACTTTAGTGTAGCGCCACATACAACATTTCACAGTTTAATGTTTGTAACACTGGGTGTATGATTGGAGATAAGTGTGTAAATCATCTTATGTATGCGGATGATCTGGTTGTTTTCAGCCCAAGTAGTGCTGGGTTCCTACCGCGGCTTGCTGTTCTTTCAGATTACGAGGCTGAAATTTTTACAATTTTATAAAAAATAATGTTGTGATGATAATGTCCTAATAACGGAGTTCGAACCGCGGCGTTTAAAAACTAGACTGGATTCATAGAAATTGAGTAGTTACTTAACACAGAAACACAAAAGACGAAGGCTCCAGCATGATATGTAGCATTATACGCAACAGACAAACGAAGCGAGTGAACGGTGTAATTTAAGTTGGACCAATCAACGTGGATCTAGGAAAAGGGAAAATGGAAAGACCCTGCTCTGCAGTAGGAGCTAAAAAGGTTATAGGAACTGCGGTGCGAGGAACTAAATAATCCCGCAATTTCTTCTATCGGAAAGCAAGAAAAAAAGGGTTATAGGAACGTTATGTTCTAGGAAATGCAAAAATCCCTGCGGTCGGAAAGTGGCTATTGATGCTATGGACTGGCCCGCCTGTTCCCCAGACCTGAATCCGATTGAGCACATCTGGGACATCATGTCTCGCTCCATCCACCAACACCATGTTGCACCACAGACTGTGGCGTAACATGCACAAAAGAAGGCGTACACCGCTCTATACGCAATAATTGGGATTTATATAAAGCAAACTTCACGGGAAAAATTTTTTTCCTTCACGGAAACTCTGACCCATGCGTACGCACAAAAACGGGTGAAATGAGAAATAACGACATCGCCGGCAGTTGGATGAAACACGTGAAACTGTCTGAAACTGCAGACCATTGTGTAGCTAAACAAAATCGAAATACTGTCTCTCATTAACAATATGAACATTTCACAAAGCCATTCTCAAAATCAACAGCCTGTGGTGAAATACAAATAAATTAAAACAAGATTGTAGCCAACGTAAATGCAAATAAAGACACATTTGCAAACAGAACACTCAAATATGTTCTGTATTTATATTGGCATGTTATGTAATTCATCCTCATAAATAATATGGTAAACAGAACAAAATCATGTTTAAAACTGATATTCTTGTCGATGTCTCTGTCTGGCGGAGCAGAAAGACAAATATATGATGATATACAGTGCCTTGCGAAACTATTCGGCCCCCTTGAACATTTCGACCTTTTGCCACATTTCAGGCTGCAAACATAAAGATATAAAACTGTAATTTTTTGTGAAGAAGCAACAACAAGTGGGACACAATCATGAAGTGGAACGAAATATATTGGATATTTCAAACTTTTTTAACAAATAAAAAACTGACAAATTGGGCGAGCTAAATTTTTCAGCCCCTTTACTTTCAGTGCAGCAAACTCTCTCCAGAAGTTCAGAGAGGACCTCTGAATCATCCAATGTTGACCTAAATGACTAATGATGATAAATAGAATCCACCTGTGTGTAATCAAGTCTCCGTATAAATGCACCTGCTCTGTGATAGTCTCAGAGGTCCGTTGAAAGCAGAGAGCATCATGAAGAACAAGAAACACACCAGGCAAGTCCGAGATACTGTTGTCGAGAAGTTTAAAGCCAGATTTGGATACAGAAAGATTTCCCAAACTTTAGACATCCCAAGGAGCACTGTGCAAGCGATAATATTGAAATGGAAGGAGTATCAGACCACTGCAAATCTACCAAGACCCGGCCGTCCCTCTAAACTTTCAGCTCATACAAGGAGAAGACTGATCAGAGATGCAACCAAGAGGCCCATAATCACTCTGGATGAACTGCAGAGATCTACAGCTGAGGTGGGCGAGACTGTCCATAGGACAACAATCAGTCGTATACTGCACAAATCTGGCCTGGAAGAGTGGCAAGAAGAAAGCCATTTCTGAAGGATATCCATAAAAAGTGTTGTTTAAAGTTTGCCACAAGCCACCTGGGAGACACAGCAAACATGTGGAAGGTGCTCTGGTCAGATGAAACCAAAACCGAACTTTTTGGCAACAATGCAGAACGTTATGTTTGTCATAAAAGCAACACAGCTCATCACCCTGAACACACCATCCCCACTGTCAAACATGGTGGTGGCAGCATCATGGTTTGGGCCTTGCTTTCCTTCAGCAGGGACAGGGAAGATGGCTAAAATTGATGGGAAGATGGATGGAGCCAAATACAGGACCATTCTGGAAGAAAACCTGATGGAGTCTGCAAAAGACCTGAGACTGGGATGGAGATTTGTCTTCCAACAAGACAATGATCCAAAACATAAAGCAAAATCTACAAAATCTAATTTCATTCCACTTCATGATTGTGTCTCACTTGTTGTTGATTCTTCACAAAAAATTACAGTTTCATATCTTTATGTTTGAAGCTGAAATGTGGCAAAAGGTCAAAAGGTTCAAGGGGGCCGAATACTTTCGCAAGGCACTGTAGATAGATAGATAGTCATTAATGTCCATTGGGTAAAGTAGTTTTCATAGTACATGTTGTCATCAGCTACAGAATCATAATGTTAATATATGCGTTTAGTTTGTTTCATTTTTAAATGTGTTCCATCGTGACGCATGTCTTAACCATTTTGAAAGGTGCAAAACATTCAATTTACGCAGAACTATTTCCCATTTACAATAAGATTAATACCGACATCTGTAGATTATCGGATACAGTCAAATGGATGATTATAAAAAGCCATTCCATCCCTGGATCCATGGATGCACCATAATTTCTTAAAATTGAATTATTTCAAGACAGAGATTTTAATCATTGGCACACCTGCGGCTACTCACAAGGGGAGAAATTTTAATTTGATCATGGATGCCAGTGTTTTATTTCCATCCTCTTTCGCTCGTAACCTTGGTGTGATCTTTGACACTCACCTAACACTAGACTCCCATATTAAGAGTATTACAAAATCAGCATTTTATCATCTTAGAAACATTGTAAAAATTAGGCCCTACATTACGCTACCTGATGCTTATTCATGCATTTGTTACTTCCAGGATTGACTATTGTAATGCACTATTTGTTGGTTTACCTGCTAAATCAATAGAACAGCTGCAGTACATTCAGAATTCAGCAGCACTTGTTCTTACATACACTTCACGACGTCAGCACATTACAGGCGTGCTTTATAGCTTGCATTGGCTTCCAGTTCAGTTGCGTATTGCTTTTAAAACTCTTACACTAACAAACAAAGCCATGCATGAGATAGCACCTTCTTATATCTGTGACTTAGTCAGCCTGTACACGTCTTCCCGTTCCCTTCGGTCAACTGACTCACTCACACTTCAGCAACCTCCATGTAGATTAAAATCTATGGGAGAGAGAGCTTCCTCTGTTGCTGCACCCAGGTTAAGGAATGCACTTCCACTTACTATTAGAAATGCTCCCACATTGGCCAGTTTCAAGAAGCAGTTAAAAACCCATCTTTTTTAAATTGCTTATATAGACTATCATGATTAGGATGTTGTGTTATACTCTATTGATTATCTTTGTTTTATTCTTGTCTTTTGTATTTTATTCTATTTTATTGTCTGTAGCGCTTTGGGTTTTAGAATGGCGCATTATAAATAAAATGTATTAATAATAATAATAATAATATTATCCCAATGCGTATTAATGCACAATGGCTGATCTTGCGCTGTTAGAAGATAATAATAATAATAATAATAGCCTACTAGTGCATTTTATTTAGTTCCGCCTTTCATAATGACAGGATTTCTGGCGACTGGCACTTTCCAGAGGGAATTTGCTGACAGGTCAGGGATATCTCAGCCAATCCTTAGCCGGGTTATGCCAGACGTGTTAGGTATAATTATAGGCTTGTCGCATAATTAGCCTACATGAAGTTTCGTCCGTACGCCACTTCTGACGCAAATCCACCGCAAAGTTCTATAAATGAGGTCCCTGGTCTGGGAGGGACCCTTTTTTTTCTTTTTTTCCGGCGACCCACATTTTCAAAATTACAAACCATCGTGACCCAAATGTCATGAAAATAGGTGTTTGCAAATATACCGTTTTCCTATCATTTGTATTTGTATGTAGGTGTATCAACATAATACATGTACGTTCTAATTGTCACCAGAGTAATAATAGGTAGGCTACAACATTAATTTTCTCAATATTGACAGTATTATCACCACATACCTGTGTTTTATAAAAACATATTAAAATCCCCAAAATAACCAAGATGAGGTGGTTTTCCCACAAATATTAGATTACTTGTATTAATTTACTCGCATTCAGATAAACAAATATCCATGATGCTGTTTTAACTAACTATGTTAAACTAAAGTGTAATAAATGGCAATTATGTTTGTTACTTCTAACGACCAGCGCATTGGGTGAACACGTTTTTTTAACATACAGGTTATTTTGTCTGATGTAGGTAAGCCAATAGGGCCCTGTAAAATCTGTTTTATTTTTGGCCAATTCAATGAGGGAGACTAAGGTAATTACTTTAAGCGATTTATATACATAGACAAATTATTGATATTCGTCATTGTTTCCCCTTTTAAATAGTAGCCTAATCATTTTCATAAGCATTTGGATAAGTGAGTGAAACTGAGAAAAACAAACGTTGGGTTTTTCGTACAATTTAGAATGGACTACATACTTTTATGACGTGCGTTAGATAGGAGCGATAGAGGCGCATCCTGGCTATGTTCAGTTGTCAAACGCACACTGCATATACCATTTCATATCTCT